>BMAW01075283.1:0-131493 GCA_019974015.1 Nephila pilipes
ATACTCTAATTTGAAATTTATAATAGAACAAACCCATTACCAAGATCAGCTCAATAATATCTTCATTTGCTGGTTCTAACCTCATAATTAAATTTCAATCCACATTGCAGTCTTTCCTTTCTCCAAGTGACAGATAACGTCACGATTGTTAAAAGTTCTAATGATCCTAATTTTACTGACGCCATAATACGACTAGTTAATTAAAGCATCCAAAATTATAGATTTCATATACTTGAACATTTTCACAAGAACATCTCTCCTTTTCTCCTCTCATATCAACAAAATATAAATCATCTTTGTTGATAATAGATGGGTCAGTAATTGATCTGATTTAAGTCCGTATTAATTTTGCACCATCTGGATAAGTTTGAGATTCAGCAGAAGTTTTTAAAGCATGGATTTTTGTCCTCGAGGAACTTTTACCGAGTGACTGAATGAATGTCTCTATGGCTAGTTAAGATGCAATTATCGAATTAATTTCATTTATCTGATGAAAAATGGTAAATTGTTCGATCTTAATAACAAAGAACTTCATTAAATGAAATTGCTTGGAATATCTGAAAGCTGAAATACCTAATTAAATATCGCTATGTTTTTAAAACAAACGAACTATAGGAAGTGATTCTGTATGATAAATAAAATTATGGCCTCTAGGGAACGTGTTTTAAGGATTATGAGGAAATGAGAGTCAATTGATTCATGAATTGTTATATCTGAAATGGGAAAGCCCTTTAAAATTAATAGAATTTTCTGTTTATTCTTGATACATTTTGAAAACAGGTTTCAGGTTTGAATTGAGAGCCAGCTCAGCTGAGAATACAGTAAAACTGCTACTGGAGCATCCACATACATCCATATGATAAATGAAAACTAGTAAACCGATAAATGGGAAATGACAGATGAAGAAGGTCACTTAGAAAATTATCTTTACATGTCGGAAAATCATTATAAATCCAAGGTTACAAAAATAATAATATTCATTTGTGAACAAGAAAAGCACTTTAAAGCATTAATGTACCTACTGGACAAAGTCCACACTCAGGCAAAAGCAACCAAAGTGTTGATTTTATGAATACTGTAAAGTCCTCAACACATTTTTCATAAGACCAGCCATAGACATTTCTATAAAAATGTTTTTGGGGATTGGAAGAGTTTGTTATAATGGAAATTAAGATCTGTGCCAACAGGCATATATACATATAGAGCAGAAGAAAGGTATATATATAAATACAGAGCAGGAGAACTATATATAGAGAAAGAGGTAAAGAGAGAGCATACATATAAAGAGGAGAGAGCAGCATATATGAGATATAAAACCATATATAAATATATAGAGCATAAAACCGATGGTATGAGGGATATACAAATGATATATAGACAGCAAAACCATAGAGACATATAAAATATACAGTATACAAAACCATAGAGAGAAGTATAGTGATATATAAAGAGAAGAGAAGAGAACTAGGAGCATATGAGAAGAGAACCATAAGACAGAGTATATAGCCTTACAAGGTTACATACTATACATATACTACATATATTTTACATATATATAATTTATATACATATATTTATAGAGCAGAGACAGGCATATAGAGAGAGCATATACACATATATTTATAGAGAGCATATATATGTTACATATATTAATATATTTGGGTGATGCAAGGTATATGTATTATATGGTGAGCATGGCAGCAAGAGGCATGCTATGTATGCAGAAGAGACATATGGAGGAGAGATATAAGAGCATATAAGAGTATATATGTGGTGATAGGCATACATGAGAGAGAGGTTATACATATGTGTATATACATATAAAAGAAACATCTTAGTCCAGTCTGGTTTGTAGATTTGACAAAACTGAACCTCCTTGTCAATTTTTTTCAATTGATCACAGCCAAAGAAAAATGATATCAGTTTTCATGATTCAAAGATAATAAAGTTATGATGTGAATGAACAAATTAATTAGCAAAATTGAAATGTGTATTAACTTCTAAAACCAAATTTTTTCCTGAATGGAATCTGGGACTAAACTGAGCAAACTAAACATCAGCATCAAACTAAAAAGAGCAAAAAATAATGTAAGTTTCTGCAGAATCACATATGTCAACCGATTTTTTTAAAAATATTTTAAGTCTTTTTTTTATGTTTCGTTTAAATGATTTTCCCTTCTTTAAAAATATTTTATAAATGTTTCAAAACTTGGTAAGAAAATCTATTTTTCAGAATCCTTCATTATAGTTACTGTTTAGGATGCATTTTTTTAATTCAATTAGCTAAGTTAGTCTAAATTTTTGGAGACAAGTACAAATTCCATAGGAATAACATTACTTTTACGAAATCAAAATAACTGATGGGTGAGTTTTAAAGGAATTGCTTAAAATTTTGATTTTAATGTTTTTTTATATGTAACATAAAATTTGTAAAGATTTCAATATGTTGCAGCTAACTTTTATTTTTGATGTTATTTTATTTTTAATTTTATTTTGATATGATTCTAGAATTGGAAAAAAATAGGTCTATTGTTTTGACAGAAAAAGCTCCGAAAAATGATTTGTAAATTTTATTTACTCTCAGTTTCTGGACTCACATCAAACATTAAAGGAACAATCAGTTCAGCCTATATAACTTAGAAAAATTAAATTGCTATTTTACAAAAGTTTGAAATTTGAGCTTTTTTCATGATGAATCAAATATGAAAAAGATTTGTTCTACAACGATGAGAAAAATTTGGTTAACAAGTGAATTAACTGTGTTAATTATATTTATTAGTCATATGTTGAATTAAGTGTTAATTGTATGTTAACTTCATAATCATCGTTTCCCTTTTAAATCGTTAACATTGATTCTAATTTGTGCAGTTGTGATGAAAATTGTAAAATTACTACATATATATATATATATATATCCTATTTTGATGACTCTACTATTTTGAGGCTATTTCAGTGTTTCAGGCATGATCAAAGGTTATATTGAAAGGAGAGTTTCAGAATTTCTAGAGCAGTTATTACCACTAGAGTACTTAAGTAAGAGTACTGAACCTCTGACACTCAAAGAAAATGGCTATTTACAAAGCTAGCTGCATGGCTTTCAAGATTACAATCTTGGGAGTAGTTTGAAGGGCTTGTTTCACTCATTCGGTTGAAAATATTTGTTGTAGTGCTGTGTTGAAATGAGTGTCAGGGTTCCGAAACCTACTAGCTTCGAGTTAAGGGCGCAGAATTCAAAAGCTTTCTAGATTTATAAAGAAATAAAATCTGTTTACAAGGATTATATCGTGATCCGTACTAAGATGTACAAGTGGTGCCGTAAGTGTGAAGTTATAAGAAGAAAAAAAATGGAACCATTAAAAATCATAGTTTCTGCCTTTTAGAATAATAACGGGACTATCTTTACTAAATCTTTGCACCAGGGGGAAGCAATTAAGGCTTAGCGATATTGAGAAATCATAAAAAAATATATATGGAGGGTAATGCAAAACAAAAGGGGGGGGGGGGGGGATGATACCAAAGAGAATGTGTTACTTGAGTAATAATTCCTGTTTCCACTCAGTCACACAAAGGAATTCTTGAACTAATTTGGCCTATATATCATGCCCCTTACCTCTCCCAGCCCTCATCTAGCACTTTCAGGGTTCTATCTTTTTACATGTCTAAAGTCGTTTGAGGGCAAAAATAGGTTTTCAACCACCGATGAGGAATGGAGTACCGTTAAACAATGAATCAAAAAGGAGGTGGAAGACTCTTCTTTTCGAAAGTATAAGAATGCTCATTTCTCGACTCATAAAGTGTATTGTGAAGGCAGCCGACAACGTCAAAATATAGCGATAAATTTATGTATATGAATTTGTAAATTTTTCCAAATATGTTTGATTAGTCGAAACATATTTTTAAAATATATTTTAGAACTATGTTTTGATTTTTAAAAATACCAGGAAACCTTAAAAAAAAAGATTTTTTTTTATTTTTTGCTATAAAAAGTAATACAAATTTTTCTTGACTCCAAAAATATGTAACATTTGTATATTTGCTAATAAAATAATCCTAATAAGGAAAAATAAAATAAAATAAAAATATAAACAAACAGCTATGCCCCTTTGACATATTTTAAAGAGATATTTTAATTAAATGACCTCGGTCATTTTTCGTGCTTTGTGTGTGTGTGTGTGATCCTGTTGTTTATTCATATTTGACGCTGTTTTTCCTTACGTATTGCCTTGCCATTGGAAATAAAAAAAAAAGAGACATACGGATATGTGAAACATACGGAAGTAATTATTGAAATTTGTAATGTATATCTTCCCTCTTATATATATAAGAAAACATTTTGCCTTTTAAAAAAGTATGGTTTTCCGGATGTTGAATTAAGGGAAGAAGTATACAGAGTCGCAGAGGTTTAGTTGAGAAAATATGGATAATTTGCCATAATTGTGATGAGCTGGTGAGCAGCATGTCGTCAAAGAAATCGAATCTGTATTATGATATAAACATGTGACTCACATATGCAATAAGAGTATTGGTTAAGCTAGAGCAACTACTCAAATGTTCTGTGAATTCATAAATTAACCTTCACTACCTGCAAATTTCGAACGCCATATTTTTGTGTTTTTGAGTGCAATGTCAAACATTAGTGACGACTGGATAACAGCTGCTGTAAAAGAAGCAATCACAGCAAATGATAATGAATCAAATATTGCCGTTGCCTTGGATGGGCTATGTGCCTTGGTACCTGGGGAAAAAAGGGGTTATTCCTCTTTGAATGATGTTGTGTGCTATATCAATTGAGAATGGTAAAGTCGTTGACTTTGAAGCTCTCCCTCTTGATTTAAAAACTATGAAAACTTCAGCAGGGAATGGAATACAAGAGGGTTCAACGGTCAGAAATATCATGAAAAGCGAAGTATATTTAATTCCTTGGATACTTCCAAATTGTATATGAAGTCAAAGTATATGGTGACACAGAAATCAAAAAACTTGAATGCATGATCCATGTGCAGAAACGGATTGGACATTAGGCGAAGAAAAGTTATTACAATTGCTAAGGAGTTGACCGCAAAAATGTACCTGGTTGTGGACGACTGACTTTGACAGAGGTCGACTCCATTCAGCATTATAATTTATCCATTCCAAAGAATTTTGCTTCTGTGAAGGACATGAAAAGAGCTATATGGGCTATTTATTTTCATAAACTGAGCACAGACAGTGAGCCTCAAAACAGTTTGTGTCCTTTTGGTGTAGATATATGGTGTGGTTATAACCGAAGCATTATAAATGGTGAATTGTATGAACAAAAACATTTTTGCCAGAATCTGTTTTAATACAAATCAAGAAAGGTTTTTCAGGATCTCATCGAGACTGAATTTCTTCGAAAGTGTCTCTATGGGAGAACTCAGAATCCCAACGAAAGTTTCAGTAGATGTATTTGCGATCGAACACAAAAAAACATTCGTTAGGATTACATCCCTCAAATTTGGGTTTATAGATGCTGTGATTTGCTTCAATTATGGATAGTTAAACAGGAATAAAGTCTTTCAAATTGTAATTGAACCAGGGTACAACACAGAACTTGCTTTACGTCAGACTGATATGAAGCGAATTTTTGAGGCACAACGTATTGTAGAAAAGCGTTCATTGGAGCATCTACTATAATATCAAAATTATCTTTATGAACAAGCTCTAAGGTATCTAATTGTTATTCAAGTCAAAGTAGAAATATTTTTTTTTCATAAACATTTGTTTTATCATTTAAGAAGATCTCTTATTGATTATATGCTTTTATAAATGGAACACGTTGAATTTTTGTCATAGGTTTCTTTCTTTCCATTTTTAACTATCTTTATTGTACCTCTACTGAATTTATACCAAAAAATCAAGTAAAATATTATATATAAGTATATATACTTCTTACACAATTCTTATTTTAATAAATGAAGCACCTTGTGTTTTCATCTCTCTTTCTCCCTTAATTAATTTATAAACATTTTACGTCATCTTCATATATAAATATAACGCAAAATTTACTTATCCTAACATCTCCGATTCAATGAGGCCGCCAACACGAAGCAGACTTTTGTCGGGTACATCTTCTACGTATTCATTTGTTGCGTATATTCCACTAAAAGCGGCAACACTACCAGTGATGCCAGTGGTTCGGTATTAAAATCACATTACTCAATAATAGACTACTCATGAATAAGAGAAGTGTATGTGTGTGTGTTATATTGAAAAAAGGGTAATTTGCAAAATTACATATAGTTTTTGATATTGTTTTTCCTTCATTATCAAATGCGTCCGCATTCATTCAGGGCCCTTTGACGAATCCTGGCTATACATTACATGCCAAAAAGATCTCAGATATAAAAGATGACTATCGCTTCGGTCACCACTTTGGTGCAATCATCGCTTTGTTGGTATGCTGGTTGCTTTTTTGTGGACGTTGTACGTGGCAATCTGAAGCCAGGTTCTGCTAAGGAGCCCTGAACGAATGTGGGCGCATTCGATAATGCCGGAAAGACAATGTAAAATAACTATCCATAACTTTATAAATTAATCTTATCTCAATATTTTATACATTACTTTTATTCATGATTCGTATATTATTGAATAGTGTGATTGCAATATTGAACCACAAGCGTAGCTGGCAGAGTTTCCCTTTCAGTGCATTATACATAACAAAAGATAACGTCAAGCATGTATTTAACACATCATATGCCACATTTTACATTAATAAAATAAATTATTTAAGATGCCTTCCATAGTTATTTCTATTGAAAGGAATTATTAATATGTTTAATGGTATTTATGTTGCGGCAGACCTCTTCCTCAAGTTGAAATTAACAAAGAAATAAGTAAAATACTCTAATAACAAGCACGTCTTGTATTTCTTTTATGACTCAGGTGTCAAATGTGCAGTTAAGGCGCTTTGGATAAATATTTGGTTGAGTCAAGTATTTGTGAATCAGACACGCTGTTACCATTAATGTTGAAGTGGTGATTCAAAACTTGAACATTAGTCTAACACATGTCGCTCATAATCGCAAGTGATTTAAATTGCCACAGCGCAATCGTCAAATAAACCCGCCATTACAATTACAGACTGCTGATAACGTCAGCTAATAACGTTCCAAAAGCCCGTTATCCAATGGGATATATATATATATAAATAAATTGCAGTAACAGCAGGGGGGACCTCCTCAAAATATCTGTCAGAAAATTCAACAACAATAAGAAAAGTCTTTCCTCTCAAGGAAGGCGTGCAGTGTCCCTCTCTTTCTAATCTCAGCAAACAATGACTTGAGTACAAATGCTTAGTTGGAAGTCCTATCAGGAAATTCCTCTCTGGAAGAGTTGTCAAAGGCGCAACTAAGATGCACTAGATAAGTCTTCTGAAAACTCAAAGACAAGTGGATGAAATCCGTTCCAATTTTTCCAATGCACACACAGCTGACGAAATATAATGTAGTCGAAAAAAATGTCTTTGCTGATCGTACTGCCTGAATACGGAAATTCGGAAGTTATTATCACAGCTGGGAAATTAATCGCACAAATCCTGAAAGAATACTGTTCTTCGTCACTAAAAAACTAAGGATTTCGAACAATGAATATTTTTTTTTTCTCCCGCTAAATCGTTCAGAGGGGCAAAAAAAAGGATATATTAACATACTTACATACATTAACTCACAAACAATTTATTAAAATCCCTAACAAAGAAGCATTCCTCCCACACAAAGTTCTCCATGAAAGCGAACCTCCACAAAAGGGGACACTATATTTCATATAACGACTTCACAAACCGAACGGACACTTTAATATATTAAACACAAAACTGACATGGGCCGACAAAAAGACAAAACTTTTGCAGGAAACGAACTTTTTATTGGAGAAAGATTGATGATTTTTAAAGTAACTAATGGTCCGGGGGTTTCGTTTTTTTTTCTTGCCAAAGTTATCCTTCTCAGATATCCAGCTTCGTATTTTCTTTAGAAAACTTAACCAAAAATAAGAAAAAAATATAACGTGGTCCTTAAAAAGTTGACCGAAAAGTGATTTTTTTGACAGATTTGCGGTTGAGTAATGTCCGAATTCTTTCATTTTTCTCTTTCTTTTTCCCTTCCTACTTATTTTATCCCTATTTTTTCCCCTCGAACTGCTACTAGTTAGCTTCATTTTTCTGTTCTTGAGCACGTGTTTTTGCACCGTTAGGTGGCGTTCTCAAACGGGCACTGGTTTTGGCAGGGTTTTAATGGTGGTTACAAGTTTGGTTCTGATATGAAAGAAAAAGGTTAACCCTTCTTTAAAAAATAAGTTTTGAAAAGTCCAAGAACTGTCTAACTAAAAAGAGTTTGACTCTATTAAATGTGGAGCAAAATCGGAAGGGTTTTATTGTGTTCTTTGACTTAAAAAATGTCGAACATTACCCATCTAGGCATTAATAATATTGCTGATTTTACAATATCACGCAACTGAGAACGGCAAGATTAAAAGTGAGATAGGTTTTTTTAAAATTATAATTACTTCTTTTATTATTATCTATTCTTCTCACGGATGAATTTCATTATGTAATAATGATCAATTGAGGGCTTCAGGATATGCAAGGAATTATGGAATACTACATCTAAGATCTTATTTTTGTGATACGTATTTATAATATTAGTAGAGTTTAGATGTTTTTTTTGTGCATAATAATGAATTTTAATCATCCTGTAGAACTATAAAAGTGATTTTTATCAAAAAGGTTTTTTCCTCACTTCGTTGGAAATGTGGACATGATTTGTGAGATACATTAACATTTCTATATAGGTACCATTTTGAAGAAAACTATTTCACACATATTTTTCATGCTTCTACAAAGGTTACTTGTTCATGTAGTGAATCAAAAATATTTTTTCTCTGAGTTATACCTAAGAAATATTTATGTATGAAAAACGAAAATATATAATAATTAAAATTTCCAAAATTACTTAATTCTATAATTTTTTCAAAGAAAATACTCTTTAAAAAGTTGGTTCACTATATTTTGTGCATTGTTTTCTATATAAGGAATAAAATATTGCGTATATTTATGGAACATTATTTTTAAAAATGGTACCTAAAGGCAATTATATCTAAAAACTTTTATCCATATTCAAATTAAAGGGAAAGAAAAACTTTTTGAATTAAAAATTACTTTTACAGCTCAACAAAACGCTCAAAATATCATTATTATACTCACAAAAAGCTTAAGTTCTACGAATAATTTCAAAACAATTAATAAACCCTCTTTTCTAGGTTCCTTTAATATACAGTATAAATTTTATCCACATATCTCAGTCATTTGTTAGCGACCAATAAGGCTTTACCATTTCGTCACGTGTGCGAATGTATGTGATGCATCAGAGATACGCAAATCTCGGTGAGAATCTTTCTTTGTGGAGGAAGAAAAAACGCAACAAAAAAGCCTAACTCACCAAGAGAGTGTGTAATTAAAAAGCATATATAAATTCAACTTATTGATATTTTCCTCGACTTCGCTTTAAAAGCTATAAAACATACCCAATTATTTTGGTTGGTTTAACTAAGGGATTTGTATTAAAAGGCAATAAACCACCAACAATGAAACATTTAGTTGTATATGATCTGGAAACAAACGGATGTGGCTCCGTTGTTTTTAACCGATTTCAGAAAAATCTAATTGCTTCAAGAAACATATTAAAATCCGCATCTTTTGAGAGTAAAATGTTGGGGGGAAAATATAGGTTCTTCTGCTGATAAACAGAAAAAATTATGAAAAAATTGGGGAGAGTGGTAGAAATATATCATCAAAAATAAATAGTTAATTTGAACGGTGTAAATTTGTACAAAAGATATACAAGCAAACAGATATATGAATTTTTATATATGTATACATTAGATAAAACAGTATTTAAAAAAATTAATGTAAGTTTTAGGAGTGTTTTTTTAAGTAAGTACCGTTTATAAATCTGACAGTTTCAGTGTTACCGCCACCATTCTACGTAGATGCTCTGAGTATCTTTATATCTGTCAGCCATTCACAGATACTACCATAGAAGCGTTCGTCCGTGTTTACATTTGCTTGTATGCATTCAAAATTGCCTCGCATAATTCAAAATGCTACCGAATGTGAAATACACACTGTGCTTCTGTTATCTTCAAGTAAAAAGCGTAACAGCTGCCGAAATTCATTAGCAGATTAATGAAATATGTGAACATGTGACTCATGTGACTTCGAAAACAAAAAAGCATTCCTAGGAACGGAGACAATTCAATATCAACCAAAAAAGTGAATCTCAAGAAAACTATTTCAACATGCAAAATTTGAAACTGTTTTTTAGGATAGACAGAGCGTTGCTCGTGGAATTTTTGCCTCACGGTAACAAATAAATTCTGAAAAATATTGTGACACCTTAACTTAACTGTATTTTGTAATCCAAACCAAAAGGTATAAATAATTGTACTGTTATATGACAATGACCGTCCACACGTTACTCGTAGAACCCGAGATCTCATTCCCTCATATGGCTGGGAATAACCTAGCCCTCAGTGACTGCCTCTTGTTCTTCTTCCTGAAAAATAATTTTATAGATGCTCAGAGCTATAAGATGATGATGTCAAAACCGCGTGCTGTAGTAGTTAGCCCTTCAAACCATGGACTTTTATGAGGATGGAATACAGAATCTGGATGTCCAACATGATACATGCCTTAATAGTGGAGATTATTATTTTGAATAGTAGAAAAGGGTACAGGCTTTCTAATGAAAAGGAAATAATAAAAAAATATGAACTTTTTTTTAAGATATCGGAACGGTACGAAATTAACAAAGTACCCTGATATATATTAAAATTTAACTACATTTTATAAACTGGCATGGCAGTAAAATGACAAGTAATAAGTTTTTAATATAACATGGTTTTGAGCATATGTATTTTTCCTTTAAAAGCTTTAATTTTCTTCAGTATTTTTAGGCAGAAACTGTATAGCTAAAATAATTTGAAAATTCCTACAAGAATGACGAAAAAAAAATCGTCATTTCCTAAATGAAATGACGAAAAATAACTGATCGTGAAAAATTATATGATGAAATGTTAAAAGAGGTTTCTTGACACTTTTTCTAAAAGTAGAGTTAAATCAGAATGAATTATGTCAAATGTATTATACAACGAAAGAAAAAAAAATATTTCTTGTTGTAAAATCACCTTAATATTCATTCGAACTTCCGTGTTGTCCTAGATGTCACTACTGCGGATTTTATCTAACGAAACTCTCTAGGTAATCACTAAGTTAAAAATAATCAGATTGGCATCTATTTTTATTCTTGTCTGAGAATAATAATCAAAGATAAATGTTTTCATTAGGAATGTGAAATTGAAACTATATCACGTCTTCTCAACCAACTGTAAAATCTAATTATATATATAAAAAAGGAGATCCAAGCCAGGAATAATTCATATTGTTATTGAGTCTGGAGTCAAGGATCAACTTTCCGTCTGTTCCTTAACCTTCTCATTCCAATGTTTTGTGCCCTGTAATCTCTCTGACCTTTATAATTTCTTTCAGACTTTAAACATATTCAGTCACTCTATTTCATTTTTCTCCTTCTCCTATTAGCTATACATCTTATAAAAAAGAGCAATGCTGATTTACATAAGACATGGTGTATTCATAAGGGAAGGTTATCATTACAAATAATGAATCCAAAATCCATGAAGTAATCCAAAAGGTGAGTTTTAGAGGAAAACACGTAAGAACTTATTTCAGTCCTAATACATATATCATTTACTTAACTGAGTCAAAATTTAGAAACATGGAACATATAATTACCTTTGCAGAGTCTTCTCCTCCTGGTTGAGTGAATAATGGTGAATTTTAATGGCCCAAGAGTGGTTATATTGCGTCAAACAAGGTGTAACTGTGATCTAATATTTGAAAAAAGGGAAAAAAAGATAAATATTGGTCAACAGGATGAAGAGATGAAATTAGAGAAGGAGCATTAGGGTATTCCGTGGACGCGTCACCCGTGTTTACCCGTGTAAGTCTGTAAACCTCGTGGGGAAAAAAAAAGATCACTGAGGTGTTTCAGCGTCATTATTTCGCTCTTAATTAAATAATGTAAGTTCCTGAGAGGTTCCCTCCAGTATAATAGATCTTAATAAGTGAACAGGTAGTAAATTCCTTTGTAGTCCATTGTCAAGTGAACACGTTTACCAACCAGAAAATAGGTAGTTAAAATCTTTAAAAAACACTTCTTTTCAGCCAAATAAAAAAATTACTCTAGTAATTTATACCATTAAATTTAGATGATATTTTTTATAGAAAATATCAGGGTATATTAATTATTTTTACAGATATGTAATTTCATACAGTTGCATTAAATTATCAAATTTTTTTTCTTAATTCATACTGTTTGTAGCGGTTGCTAAAAAAGTGTTTGCTACTTTCTCTAGAGTTCTGTTGAAAACAGAAAGTAAGACAATTGAGATAGTAAAACAATTTAATTATGATGAGGATAATTAGTACTATAATTTTAAGGGCACAAAGTACCCTAGAACGGACCAAAATATCGGTATATAGTAATTTATTTATATTATATTCTTATATATTATATTTATTTATATTATATTCTTATATATTATATTTATTTATATTATATTCTTATATATTATATTTATTTATATTATATTCTTATATATTATATTTATTTATATATATAATATAAATATATGCACATAGTTTCATATATCTAGCAACATTATTTATTCAGTCATTTAAATTTTATTTTACAGCGTGCTTCAATCATGTCAATTTCAAATTTTTAAGATGATTTTTCTGAGCATTTAAGTTTTCGTGACGCTCACGTGTTTAAAACTCTAAGGCATTTTTTTTGTAATAAATATAAAATTTTGAAAAATTTTTAGCTTGTGGCTCATAATATGTTCTATAATTCTTGGTGTGGAATAAGGATTTAGATAAATTGCTATATTTTTAAAAATCTACATATTTAGATGCAACTGAATTTTAACTGCTTTTCGTAGTGTCCGATAGGGAAAATTCTATATAAAGTACCAGTACAACCGAACGCTTGCATATAATTGTGAGAATAACTATGACACTGAGAAAAGAATTGCTTGAAAATATTAAAATGCGTTGAAGTAATAAGAATTTGAAAGTATTGAAATATTTTGGAAAAAATTAAAAAATTTCGCTATTTTATTTAAAAATAAAGGTTTTATTTATTTCTTTTTTTTTCTGAAATGCACGTTTAATGTATAAACAAGTTGAATAAGAAAAATTCTTATAAATATCTAATTTTAAAAAGAGTTGACTACAGGGTACTGTGTCTTCATAACTAAAGTATGTAGAATTCAAAACCCACTAAAACCGAAACAAGGCTATGATCGTCTGCGATTTATCTAATAATTTATTTAATATGGTACAATAAAATTTTATCGATCCACACAAATCAGTGTGAAAACTCTCAAAAACTATTATTTCTTTATTCCGTGTTATCAACGTCATTAATATTATTTAAAAGTAAAACAATTCAAAAGGATATTTTTTTAATACTAAGTATGTTGTTATTAATAGTGTATTTAAATTTCTTTTATTTTATACATATATTTTTTTATGGTTTTATATTTTCTATATTAGTTTACACAGGATTTTCTAACTCCTAGCGGATGCTTTTCACCATATGCATAAAAATAAAAAGAAGAAGTTCGTTATTTTTATGTAGTAAATTTATTAATCGCTAATATAGAAACATTTAGAACACCTGGTACCAGTCACGAAGAGAGGTACCATTATTTCTTATAACAGCTTTTTACATATGTTATATTAAAAACTTATTTTTACGTAAATAAAGGAAATATGTATTAAGATAAAAAAAAATAACTTCCTGATTTAGATTTAAGTATTAAAAGAAAAGTTAAAGTTTTAACAGAATTAAAACCTATTTTCTCAAAAGAGTTTCTTTAAATAAGATTGATATAACTTTTATTAACGAAAATTGTAATTATACTCTCACAATCACCAATTTATATTTTGCCATTTTAGAATGTTGTTAACGTCATAGCAAGTTCTTACTGTTACCATGTACAATAACTGTCAATGATCTCCACTACAATCACCTTTTGCCGTTCATCCAATGAGATCTCACACCATCCACGATGGTGATAAATCGGGTTTTTTTAGCAGAACCACCCCAGACAACACCCTCCCTCCTCTTTCGAATCTCACTGCGCATCGTTCCAACGCAATGGACTATCCATCAAAGGGCATATTTATCTATTTATCAAAGAAGACATCAAGACGAAAGCATCTTCAAACCAGAGGGATGTCGTTTGGAGGGTGTGAGGTGGACTGGCAAGACTGAAATGATTCATTACCCCCTAGCTAACTCCTGCAGACGATTTTCGTGCGCAAAAATAAACACGTAAATGCTCGCTTGACGCAGTGGGGAGTCAGTCAGCAAGTCCACTGATCACTGTCGGGTGTGGATTCTTTTCTGTCTGCTAGGATGAATTGAGTTCTCTGTTCGTCGCCCACCCCCTCTTCGAGGCAGGTTCATCCCTCCATCTCCCCCATGCGTTCGAAGGGATCCTCGGGGGAGTGGGTGGGATGGACATCTGGGAGAAGAAGGTGGATATTTTTTCTTCTTCGGAATTGGAAACAGGGAAAGGAAAAATGCGAGGACATCGAACAAAAAAAGATGGGAATGTTCTTTTTGAAATAGAATATTATTGTTCAGGATCCGGGAGTATTCCTGTTCGTATGTTCCTTTTCGTCTTATCATATTTAACTCAATCTCCGTCAATCATTAATTCATAAATTTGAATTTAAATTAGTTGCAACTGTAAAACTTCTATATTTTGAACACTTGAATGAAATTAAACAAGAAATTTTCGGTTTTCATACAACCCATACTAGCTAAGGGAAGTAATTCAACGAATTAGTTAATTCAACGAATAGTACCTACAGCACGCGAGTCACCTGATAGCTCATCTTAAGAAGTACGATTGATTTAAACCCTTTTTCCAATATTTCAACACCATTTATTTATAAAAAAAATATTACCTTAAAAGAAAACAAATTCTTTTTTATATGTATTCATTGTTTTTATAAACTATTAGGAACATTGTGGCTCAAGATAACCATCTACTTGCCATTTGTGAACGTAATGTTAATCCTATGAAATTTCTACTATTATTCTCAAATCTTTACGATTTTATCTACTAGTATTTGAATGCAGAAAAGTACACCCGGAAGGGCAAAAAAAAATAATGGTTTATGTGGAATTACATTTTCTTCCCCATGTTTGAAAATATTTTAGAACACTTTGTAAAGAACGGAAAAACTACAAGAGAATCGTTAAAATAAGAGTAAAAATATTTTTTAAAAATAGGATAGATAATGTAATTCGGCAGAAACCTTCATTATTTTTTGCTCTTTCGGATGCATTTCATTGCATTCAAATAGATAAAATAGTAAAGATTTGGCAATGGTAGTAGGAGAACTTCCTTAGGTTTAACATTACAATCACGAAATCAAAATAGCTGGTCGACGAGAGCCTTAACTATTATCATTATCTCTCTCTGTTCGAAAATGATTCTGTAAAAGAAAAGCTAAATTCAATGTATTACCACTGTCCTACAATAGCAGTTGCGGTTGAAGAATTTATATCATTTGTCCCATAATAACAGTAGTAATATATAAAAAAAATATTATATATCATATATATAATATATATATATATATATATATATATTTAAATGGTGTTAGCAGCTGATCTTATGGTAAGTCTTCTGCTAAGAGGAATATATCCAAGTTTTCCGAGTTTTCATCTGTATCTTTGCATTTACGATTGACGTCCACGGCTTATTTTTTTCAAAAAAATCAACATTAGTATAAAATTTCCTCTTGACAATTATTTTCAGTTTCATATTTCCATATTCTTGACGTGATCATTCTGTTACGCTTAAATTGTTCTTCAATTGGAAACAAAAATTGAAAGTAACTCGTTTGAATATATGTAAATTATTTATATATATTTGTTTTATTAATTTTACAAATTTAAGTTGAAAGAAGTTATTAAAGCGGTGATTAACAAACATTTTTATCACATAATTCTTAAGTTAGTTGTGTCTTCAGGATTCTATTTGAATTCGCGCCCGGCAGGGTTTTCATCGAGACGTAGGTTCGGGTCCTGATGCTGCTAAAGACCTTCCGTGTAACGAGGCTGATGCACATTAAATCTAGTAGAGGTTTCAAGTTCTCCCATAGGCTCAATGCAAAAGTTTCGAGAGGAAAGGAACTAGCTCTTGTGCCGTCCTTGTTACTTGACTGAGTTTCAAAATGACGAGGTCCGTCGCCAATAGCCTTCATATTGCTTCTCAGTGTGTTAATAAACAATTACAATCATACTCCTAGGTTGATTACGAAAATCGATAGAATCCTCAAGATCGGTTATACGTAAATTTTTTACATAAATTTGTTTTCGAATATGGTTAATTATCTTTTATCCACGACATTCAAGAATCCCTCATGTATCCCTATGAATACATATACCACAGTTTGATAGTCCCGCTTTAGTCCTCTGTTAGATTTTTGTCTTGAATTTTTTTTAAAAAAAAATTGAATTTTTAATAATAATGTCTTTATATTTATGTTCTAAATGAAATGAATATTCACTGCAATAATTTACTTTTCTTTCAAAATAAAAGTTTTTGCCATTCTTTATCAAACAGCAAGCATACTATCTATAACTATCCAAATGAAAATAATTTTTCATTAGCGTTAAATTATATAATTATGTTATTCTCACTATAGTAATAACAACAGTATTCTTATTGTAACTTTCCCTTAAGAAAGGTTTACACTTAAGGATCGCATGTGTCCGACTTGAAAATAATTCAGGGTAAATCATGGTACGCATTGTTCGTCGACTATAGTGTCAAATAATTGTTATTAACGCCATTGCAACGAGCATTTTCTGTTGAAATTGATTTATTAAATTTTAGCAAAATTACCATTGAGGAAATAAAACTAGATGAGAAAATAATATGCAAAATTATAAAAAATATAAAACTTTAATTTTTTTTTTATAATATACACAAATCCGATAAAAGAATAATATTAACAATCCTTTGTTTAGTGAGATATTGTGGAAATCGTTAAATGGAGCAAATAATACAAGATGTCTCAGATAAAAATATTCATTGTAATATTCCTTTATTTCAGTGAAAAATTTGATTCAGTGTCCCATCCTTCCTTTGAAATATTCGATTTATTGTGTCATTAATAAAACGAAAAAATCAATTTATTATCCCGTTATTTCTATGAAAAAAATCAATTTATTGCCCTATTATTTCTACGATAAATTCAATTATTGACTCCATTATTTCTAATAAACATTCACTCAATACCCCTTTATTTCTAATAAATATTCTATTCCATGCCCCATTACTTTTGCGGAAAAGTTCAATTTATTTTCTTATTATTTATACAAAAAAAGATTTGAATATGTATTATGTATATAAGAAAGTTCTGCTTGTTCGTGAAATGAAAAATAATAATACTTTTTTCATTAATTAATTATTTTTATTTTATAAAATAATTTCCTAGGATTTGTCCATAAACATTTCAGATGAGTACCCCATCAGTTAAGGCTGAAAACATTTATTAATCTAGACATCATTTACACATCTCTGCTTGCTCGGTATAAAAATGAATTTTTCTTGGACTGGATAATAACTGGTTATGAAAAGTGGACTACCTACCAAAACATTGAAAGAAGTGCATACTCATACTGTGTGCCAGGATACCCTGCTCCTTACACCTCTACACCAAGCTTGAACTTTAATAATTGAATGATGTGTATAGAGTGAGATATCCAGAGAATACT
Organism: Nephila pilipes; assembly: GCA_019974015.1. Classification (NCBI taxonomy): domain Eukaryota; kingdom Metazoa; phylum Arthropoda; class Arachnida; order Araneae; family Nephilidae; genus Nephila; species Nephila pilipes. The sequence continues at coordinate 17,904 of BMAW01075283.1, forward strand.
GCAATACGAGATTTTGAAACCTAACGAAAAGCTCAGTTCTGAGAAATACTGTCACCAAAAGTTTAATCAAAGCACAAGCAAAGGAAAGAGGCCAGAAATATTAAATAGAAAGTACATCATACTGTATTATAATAATGCCAAACAACATGCTGCTTTGGCGTTTAGTCCGGAAATCTCAGATATAATGTGGGAAATTCAGATATAATGTGGGACCTAGAACCATACTCCCAAGACCTAGACTCAGACACCTAGACTCAGATTCCTTGAATAGATTCAGATACACCGTATTCCCCAGACCTAGAACCTTAGAAATATCACTTTTTTCTTCCCTACAAAAAATGTAAAGGGAAAAAAAATTCGAAACTGAAACAGATGTCAACAAAGAGCACAGTTTGACGTCTTCTCCAAAGATAAAGCATTTTTCAAAAATGTTTACAAATTACCATCACGCTGACCAAAGGTCGAGTGTAATGACAGAATAAGTATTTCACAATAAATATTATTAATCGTTGGAAAGATGTTTTATTTTCTTTCATTTCACGAACGAATAGAACTTTCCAGTAGTCCTAATGTATTAGAAAATTAAAATGAGTAAACAATTTAATATATGAAGGATTCTCAAGTCTTTACTATTAGGCAAATCAATAAAACGACTTCTGATATGTGTATTAATCTTAAGACTAATAGTTAAAAATACTTTATATCAAACCCGCGCAGCTTCAATAAATAATAAATAGCCAACTCATTTCCAATTGCATCCATAGTTTAATTATTTTTTGAAGGACTTCGGAATGTTAACTTACGAATGCATCGTGTTAACTCACCTGAACAGCTATTACAATAACTTTACCTTTTACTTATTAAGTAAGCTCTCTTTAATCCGAAATATGGTAGTATTCCCGTTCGGTACCACTGCCGTGCCGGATTAATGCTTTTGCAGGATTATTGAGCGTCAATATAACTCAAATACCAAAGATAAATCCTCCTAGATAAAAATCTAAATGACTGAAATGCATATTTAATCTGTTAAAGCACATTCTGAACCTAGATGAAGGTAGATGCTATAAATATATGATAAAAGATTCTGGCAACAATGAAATTAAATTGAAACATTGATCATTTATCGAATATTCTTGTTTTGACGAACACAGCACGAAAGCAAATTGGACGTTATGCAATGATGATTAAAATACGCTTTGACGAGTTATTCTAACCACATGCTTAAGATTATTTGTTTTATTTTGACTCCCAAAACACATGCGGGGGTTTGACTTCACAGAATACTGTAAGTACAAGTAATAATGTGCAAATGTGATTTAAAACCCGCAAGAAAACAAGAAACACGGTACTGAAATAAAAAGCGACATTTGCGATAAACATTGTTAGGAAATGTGAGCATCAGTGGGCCGCGTTGTGGTGTTAGATACTGAATCCACGCGAAAAAATCTGAACACGAAGTTCATAATCGGTACTGGATTATAGAATGTGACGAACCTTCGAATGTTTGATTAAGGAGAAATTATTTATATTTTCAAGATGCAATCAATATTCAGTAACATAAAATGACGATGGTAAATTTCAACTATGCATTCCTAACTTATTTAAATATTTTTTCGCACTTCAAAAGCAAACGACGAACTGTTTTGTACAATTGCAACACAGTTATAATTTACTATGAAACTGTAAGAGGTGTCGTTAAATCATGGAAATTATGGAGTAATGTGTATTTGAATACATATAATAGATAGCTGTCTGTACTTCAAATTCCTTATTCCGGCAGTAACAAATTTAATACAATTAACTACTTCATTTTTTAAAATCAAATAAAAATCATTAATCGAACAAGGGACTATTTAATAAATAATGGGTTACTTGAAACAGAAAAAAAGAACAAAAAAGAATTATGATGTTTTGATATTTCTGGCATTATCGGAACCTTCAAGTTTCCCCGATTGTAACGGGTTCTTGAGCTTTCTCTCCTTCAAACAAATTTTTGAGTTACTTTATGTCGTTATTTGATTTACGAACCTCACCTTGCGAATAAACCGTGACTTATGTAAATTAGCATTGCGGAAAATGTCGTGAATAGGAAATGATCATATAGAGAGACTGAACCCATTGCTGAGATTAGATGGAATGTTAGTGATATTAAATTGCACGAAATATTGATGCAGGAGAGTACAGTGATTGCAAGACAGCATATATTTGACTTACCCAGCATACAAATAATGCTCCTGATTCGGGTCCAATTTTACTGTTACTGAGATAAATAGATTTTTTAGTTACAATCATCGTTTATGAATGAGGAGTTAAGAATGAGGCAATAGCAGCCACTCAGCATTCGTCATAATAGTTTCCTTGTGATCATTGTATAAATCAGAATGAAATTAGTTTCATTTTTTAAGGCGACAAGACACCTTCTAGACATTTCTTCTTATTTTTAATTCAGTTAGGTATTAATTGTGATTTATGTAAGTCATTACCCTATAACTATCTCACATAAAAATTTTCGAATTTATTGTATAATATTCGTAAAATTTATTATTTTTTTTTAGTTTTAAAGCATTTTTTTGAATATGCGTTTTTTGTACAAAACTTTTTTTCCATGTACTTCATAATATATTATTTAAAACTCTGAATGTTTCCTTATGATGATATTATTTAATTTATCATTGCTTTGTTAAACACATAAAATTATCAAAAATACATTAAATATGAATTTGAATTTTTTAAAAAAGATTGCTACATATGTTAAAGTTAATTTCATGTACATTTCTGCAAAACTTATATTTTAGAACATTCATAAAAAACTCATACACTTACATGAAATGGTATAAAAGTCTTAGGATTTCGAAAAACTGTATATGAATCAAAATTCAAAGTGGAGAAGTATCAAATTAAAGTTAGCAGACGTTCTAAAAAGTGAGTGTAGCAGTATAGTTTACTTTCTTGTAATGCATCAAAAATGGTTAAATAACTTTATAAAAATATTGATTAATCTCTGGAATTTTATAGATATATTTAGATTGATTCCAAGTATGATATGAGTGATTAAAAAATATCGATATTTTACTAATTTTTTGGGTATTGTGACGCCTTAAGTGACATTTTCTTGAATGAATATTTATTGAGTTTCAATGGCTTTTATCTTAATATGAGGAGCAATGGCATTATTACATAATAACCAGAAAGAAGGCAGAGTTCAATAAATTTACTATCTACGAAATATTTATGAAGCAAGAATTTATTTCGAATTCCAAACTATTTTGAAACCGGGAAAAAGAGATAAAACAAAAAGTTAACAAATAACACTTCTGTACTCAACATGGCGACGAACTAGAATCTATGGAACACTTGTTAACAGTTGCCATAAATTGTTACAAAATTTACAAAACACAAAAATAATTATGAGCAGTAAATAAAAACTGGCATTAATAATCGTTTCCATAAAAATAAAATAAAAGTAAATAAACTGCATGCAAATAAAAATTCAGTGAAATAATATCGTCTGCCTAAAATTTCGACGAAATATATGACAAAGAGAGTACAAATACTTAACTATCTTTTTTTTCAGAATTTCTTTTTTATTTTCTAGCTACTTTTCTTCTGCCTTTTTAAGGAAAGTACTAACAAAATATTTTTATTTTCAAAATGATATTCCTTGAGGATTCCGATTTTGCTTGAAAGGCACACACTATTAAAACTACATTCTGTAGTTTATAATAAAAATCACAATTTAGGATTGGATTTATTTCAAAATTTAGTAATTAAAATCATTTTAGCGATGTTTGGTGCAAAAAAACATTGCATTAATTTTATTGTTTAATTTCTTTTTTTTTCTCTTAATGATTCAACACAAAAATTCAAGAAGCAAACTTTTTATTTTGTGCTTAAGTATGATTGGGAAAGCTTTAAAAACATTATTTAAATTTTAAATAAAAAAAAACAGTTTCACATTTATAAAAATATCCCATGAGATTAACTGTAACTACGTGTAGTATTAATAATAACTCAAAAAATTATAATTAGTTTTCAAAATCGCTTATATATGATGTAAACATATATTAAATACTATTATTTTTTATGATGGATTTCATGATGATCCCGTACAAATTAAATGTTTCTGAACTTTAATTACTGTGTCACCTTAAATAAAAGGAAACAACGACCCAAGTCCTGACAAAAGTAATTTAATAAGACTAATATTTACTTTCCATTTAGAGGTTACTATATCGAGAGACACTGATTTGAAATTTTAATCTAAATTAGGGGTTTCTCAAATTAATTCTCCCCCTCAGGGACTTTAGGTACGTACGGGAATCATGATCACGAGGTACCCTTCTGATCCTTATCTTATCCATGGAGCTCATTGGATAGTTCTAGAGTCAATAAATTGGTCTGTATGAATGGATAACCCCAATAATATTTATTTTCACAATTTAAAAATTATTTTTGCATCTATAGGCAGGTATTGTAAATAGTACCCTTTGGTACATGAATAACATTAACTCTCAAAAAGTGCCACAGGAAAGACCTTACGCTCATACCATTAGTTTAATTACAAAAAAAAAAAAAAAGTATACACAGAAGTTCTAACACTGGAGAGAAGGGATAAGAGTCGCTTGGCATGCGCCAAACTCAGAGCTATGCCAATCCGAAATATACCAAACGCAGATTACTACCTCTGGTAAATATTGCTAATGAACCCCCGGAATATTCTAGTGATCTTTCTCTCTTTAAGACCCTCCTTTTTGTTAACCATTTTTACCCCTTTTCTTTCCAACTTTTTAACATTTAGATCGCAGTTAGAAATAGTTCGACACAGCATAATCCCATTTGTCGGTTCATGTGCGCTAAAACCTATCTTTCAGTAACTCACTTACTAATTCTCTTCTAAATTCTAATTTGTGATCGAATGCTTATTGAACTCTGTATCCATATCTATTCAGTTTTAAATATACCAAAATGAGACATACTTTTCAGAAATCATATAATAAGGCACTTTTTATTGTATAGAAACCACATATTACTTTGGAATCTATAATGTACACCAAGGGTACACGTACCACAATTTGAAAAAAAAACTGTTCTGAATGAATCTCGAATAAATTCCACACGAGGTGAGAAAACCTTGATATTCAGGTAAACAATTCTGAAGTAGTCCTCGCTGTAAAAAATACATAGTTAGAAAGCATTAATTTCTGTCATCATTAATATTATTTCACTGTGTAATTCTAATATAACATTAGTTTAACTAATTAACTATTTCTTTCATGAACTGAAACTGAGTAAGCGAAAAAATAATATTAGTAAAAGAAACCAGCATATGTAAATTATTTGTTGAAGAAAAAGTACCGAGTTATATATAATGTTGGATAAAATAGCTTTTATTAGTGATAATTAAAAAAACCAGATCAAATAGAGTTGATAATGATACAAAAATAGGGCAGATAGTTGATAATGGTATAAAAAAAATACTGTAATTAATTCATAATGATATAAGAATTAGTACGGATAATAGATAATAGAAAAGTAGTGTTGAGGATAGATAGTAATAATATTTATGCAGTTTCTGTATAAAAGGCAGTAACAAAAAATAAGCAAGCAATAGGTAATAATAAAGAAATTATGCAATTAAGTGGTGATAGATAATGATAAAAAGTAATCAGTGGCGTGGGGACAGGGGAAAGGATATAGGGATTTTAAACCACAGTAAAAATTGCTGTATACTGAAATTAAAGATCTGAAATTTTTTTTATAATTTTCCTTTTTCAGAAGTTAATATTTAAAATCGCGTACTACACATACAAAAATTTTCAATTTAAAAATAAACCATGAAATTTGAAATTAATTTCGAGACATGAGTTGAAATAGGAGAGAACCCTCCCCTTCATCTTAAATATATCTCACAGCAGGTAAAATATAATGCTGAAAAACTAGTGCACATAATAGAAATGATGAAACAATTTAATGAAGATAATAGTTTATGATGAAAACATCAATACAGATAATAGATAATAATGGAAATTTGGTTCACATATTAGACAACAGTTATAAATCAAAAAATTAATACAAATAAAAGGTTATGATAGAATAATTATAACAGATAACTAATCATAGAAAAAATAGCACAGATAATAGATATCTCATAAATTAATATAAAGTCAGAAAACATAATGCGTTAAAAATTAATAAGTATTACAGGTAAAATTTTAGGATAATCAATGAAGATAACAGATAATAATAAAAATTAGGTAGACAATAGGTAGCACACACAACAAATAATAGAAAATACAGGTTATAAGTCGCAGATAAAGTCAGACAAATTATTGTAGTTAATAGAAAATGAAAGTCCATAATACACAACTTAAGAAAAACTTATGATGATAATATATATTATTAACACAGCTGGGTCGACATGCACCACTTGCGGTATATGACGTATATTATTTGTAGCCTCAGAGATACATCGGTGTATGTTGATTTAATGTGCAATAAAATCAACCCACTTTAAGTAAAATTTAAGTTAAGATATAAGTTTAAATGAATAGTTATGTAAGCGATGTCTACACCAACATGTTAAACAACAAGTGTATAGAGATGATACATTATAATAGGTAATGTGATAGAAAAATAAGTGTAGGAGAGACAAATAACGATAGAAATATTACTGCAAATAAACTACATATACTACATTAACTCTAGTTAAAGTTAACAATCGATACATTTTCGTGTACCATATCCTTGCTATTCATTTATTTGTAGTTGTTTTTGACAGTCTAATTAATGAAATAACGAATATTTTATGCAATATAAATTATCTTCTTCCTTCTAGTATATTGTATGACGAGGGTTTACTCCAGAAGAGAGAGAGATATGTACAAATCTTCTATTTAAAATATTTTGTTTCCTCGTACCAGATGGAGACCTAGTACTTCATATTCTAAATTACCACTATGTTTATGTTTTGTGTTGATACATGAGACATGTAATTACATGACAAAAGTTTGTGTAAAAGAAAAATAAATATAAATTGCTCGGAAAATCGCGAATGAGTCGAAATCCCTTATATTATATATTCCATATATCTATATACAAAATCATACGAAAATGCCAACTATACCCACTTAAATTTCATTTAAAAAACTTAGTTTAATATCTAAAATACTTCTGAACAAATTGGAAAAAGAGCCAATAAAATATATCCCGTTAATCGAAAATCAAATTAAAATATTGTCATATGTCTTAACTACTATTATATGTATACTTAATAATATTAATTCAGTACAAACTTAAGCCATTAATAGAATATTGTAATCAGTTTAAACACCGAACAACATTAAGTTTCATAGCAAAAATAAAGAGAGAATAGCAGTACAACAAAAATGGGGATAATGCAATATTCAATACTGTTCCACACACTTAAGTGATTTTATATATATATATGTACATAATCTTGATATCGTATTAAATCTAGCATTGTACAAGGTAATATCCGGTATTTAAGGATTCAAACCCGGTAAATTTATGTCTGGCATGTTTCAGAATAAGCTTATTGAACAGCCGACTTCCAAATCCACAGCTGCACGGAAGCACCGGAAGAACTCTGCTTTTCGGTCCCACAATCATCTTTCCTTTCTAAATTTAGGAAAGGAACTCGGGAAGAATGAAGAGCATCTTCAGTTTCCAACAGACTTGCAGCCCATCCACATCAGGAAATCGATCTGCCGGAACAGAGGGATTCCTTGACGTGCGCTCACAGATAAACAGGAAAAAGAAGGAAGCGCGACGAAAAAGAATTCTTTTCTTTCCTTTAACGAGACAGCATACTTGGAACGCGGAATAAGTGACTCTTTCGGGAATTATAGGGGAGGGAGGTGCAGTGCTGCTGTGGTTTGGTTCTAAGTGAGGATGATGTATTTGGGTTACGGTCGAAGAGATGGGGTGGGGAGCTTAAGATTAAATGATAAAAAGAAAAATGTATCTTTTTGATTAGAAATATAGATTGATTTAATTTAGATTCTCTTCTAAATTCGAAGAGGAACTTTTTAATAATTACTCTTTATGTGCATTATATTGTAAAATTAACCTGGAAATTTTAAGTCGGATATAAATTATTATGTGTCTTAAAAATTCTTTTTCTGACGATTCAGGAATTTACCATACAAAAACTGTGACTTTGGGCTGTTCGTGATTTTCTCTTCACTCATTTCGAGGACTTTATAGTAATTTGAATTGCATAAAACTAACATTTACTCTCGACTAAAATGAAATGTGATTAGGTGAATTAGATGAAGACAGGAGACAAGAGAATTGGATTAGAGATAGTCATATATATATGGAATAGAATTGAAAGGAAAAGCAAAAACAGAGGATAACGGAAGCCTGATAAATTTTTGTTAGTTGTATAAAATCATTGCAGTTAGTCTATTGGATTGAAGTGACTCTTAGTTTAAGTACCGAAATAAGAATTTGCTGTTTCCCAGAAATGTTTGAATCAGAACGAGTGAATTGGTAAGCTAAGACTTTATTAGTTCATTATATTTTAAAACTGATTAGTTGAGTGAGGATCGAGAGAGAACGACGTTGTCTATTTTTCGATCCTTATTGATCATGTAATTTACTTTGTTCTTACGCATTTTCAAATGGAGTGTAATAATTATTGAATGTGCAATAAGAAGAATAAAGATGGCAGTAGAATTAAATAATGAAGGACAGTCGTCAGAAAACAGGAATTTTAAACCCATAATTTTTAAGGTAATTATAAGAAACGCTTCTAGCATATAAAAAGGAAAAATTTGAAACTTTATAACATACATAAATTATTGAATGCGGGTAATTAATAATCAATGGCCATACCAACATTTGTATTCTTATCTTTAGATACATCGTGCATAAACTCCACTACATTTATAACTTTAGACAATTACGGAGAACTTAGAAACAGCATATTATATACGTTGAAAATAATTTGAATTTTATAATTAGAATTCAATAAAATTTAAAAATTTTAGATGTTTGATTTAAATTCCCAATAAGATACTCTCTTACAAATGTTGTAGAATACTTAAGATTTCATACGCTTATGAGAAAGTAAATCACTTTCATGGTACATGAGATAGTCTCATTTTACAATGTAGAAAATATCAACATTATTGATGAAGTAGGTTGTAATTAAATTGCTACAAAATCCTGCGTTTTAAGAAAAATTCAATTAGAGATTTTTTTCCCCTTTTATGTGGCATATTTGGTACAGTTTTAAAATTCCCTCTAATTTTTATTTAATTATAGATTGCCCTCTAATTTTTAGGCAAATAACAAAAGCTGCAAAATTTGTCACATTTTAATTATTTATTTTATATTTATGTGCTATTTTGTTGTAGTGTTTTTATTGCTTTGGAAAAATAACTATGAATATTCACTGAATTCCAATTTTACTGTAGTAAAATATTCAAGGTTACTAAGGGATATACGAAGAATAGTAAAATACTGTAAGTAAAACTTCTTGTTTTTGAGGCATACATTTTTGTAAATTATCAGTAGAGCTTGCATATTTTGTGTGTCTATTAATGATATTTCAATCATTCTACGAAATTGTAAAAGTAATTTTTTGGCAAAAAGTGTTTTCTCCTCTTAATTGAATATATGAAGGAGTTTCGAGACATATTTACATTTAGGTATTTTAAAAAAAATATTGCACTACATGGTTCCAAATTTCTTATGCTTATATTAAGACTAAATAATGAATATAGTGGATATATAAATATTTTTCTACGTAATAACTAAATTTTAAGAAATAAATTTTACACAAGAATTAAAACTTCAAAAATAACAAATTACTATCATTTTTTCAAAGAAATGTAAACAATAAAATCTTTAATAGTTGATTTATTATTTTTTGTACATTGTTTTATATATGAGTTGTACAGTATGTTGCATATTTCAGGAATACTATTTTTTTAAAAAATAATTCTTAAATGCAAATATGTCTTAAAAATCAAGTCCACATTGAATTAAGAAGAAGAAAAAAGTGTTTTGAGTAGTAATATTGCTTCTATAATTCTATAAACTGATTAAAATAGCATTATTAGGCACAGAAAAGAACCTAAGCTCTAATAACAATTTTAAAACGCAAAAATACATAATCACATACACAAAAGTAGTCTTGAATTTGGTATCTTATGTTTACCCGCGTGTCCTGGTATCCTTAATCTGTATAGCATTTTCTGTCATATTCGAATTCAGAAATAGAAGCATTTTAATTAATTGCAAGTGTGCATGTCAGCGAAATTCGAGTTATCTCTCTAAGAATACGCTTTCACACATTTCGATTTTTAAAACAAAAGAAAAACCAAAACATCACCAAGCTCCGAAATGATAAACGGAACGGATAAATGCCGCTTGGGAAACTCATTTGGAATTGCAATCAATTGGTCCTGGTAAAAAGTCAACTGGCTATAAAAGATGGGATATCATTAGTCACCCCCATCGACGCCAACAGTAAATGGAATCGTTTCTGGACAATTTTTCACCCTTTTGAAATCAAAAGAGCAAAGAGTCAAACACCGTCGCAGTGAAAAATGACCAATCAGCGTTTCTACTTATCTTCACCGCCTTTGTTAATTGGCGGAAAGTTTCATTTTCGACTCGAAAATAAAATTATCTAAATGAACCTCAAAATAAACATCTTTGAATGATGTCGGTGAAGATATTTCTTACAGTTCGAAATCAGCGTAAAGCGGAAGTATAAAAGAGTGAAAACCGCGAAAAATTCTTCGTATTTAAAACTCTAAATAATGTTCATATTACGTAGATTATACCGTAGTTTTCGCTTCGAAATCGGTGGAAAACTGGTATTCAATATAGCGAAGTTTCGTGAAGATTTGCGCGATAACCCCGAACACATAATTCAAAACTGTTGAAAAAGAAAATTGAATAAAATATAAATTACATTTGTATGTGATAGTAATCAGTCAATAGGAATGAGTGACATTTTAGTTATGTATACAGAATTTTAGTGAATTTACATGAATACGTGACATTTAGTTACACTTGAATATAAGTGACATTTTAGTTACGTATACAGAATTTAAGTGAATTTACATGAATACGTGACATTTAATTGCACTTGAATATAAGTGACATTTTAGTTACATATTTATTAGATAATAGTAAGATATTTTCTAGAAATTAAGTGTGTGTAAACTTTTTTAATACACACTTAATTTCTAGAAAAAATTACCATATATTAGACCAATCAGTACTGAAAAACCAATCAAGTAATGTAACAATGATTGTCAGTAGGAAATTGACCTATAATAAATGACTGAAAAGACAATGATACCGAAATTTTGAAAATAATCCGTAACAAAATAAAATCCAAACTGAAACATTTCAGTTTCCGAGAGAGGGCGATTCATATCTAATCCAAATATGAAATTCAATAAAGACAAATAAGAAAATGTAAAAATGGTCGAAACTCTCTCAGCCCCAAATTTTTAAAAGATGCTTCTCAAAGATAACCTTTTGTTCATCTCCGCTTAATGGGAATTTTGTCTCTTTTGAGACAAAAGTCACTGGGTGCTTTTCGGAAAAATTCCTACCCTTGAGCTTTCTTTTCACCCATTTCTATGCGCTAACACCATTTGACATTTTTTTTCTCGTGTTTCTAACTTCTATCATTCCTAATATGAGTTTGCTACTACAAACTGGAACTCCAAAGCATATTTATCCCACGAGAGATAAAATAGAATGGAGAAAAGTATTTACCATTTTCTTGTTGTTAGTTTCTCCAATATCTCTAGTCCACTATCTCATTCCTTCTCTCTATATTATTCACTGCATTTCCATTACATATAGATGCTACTTTACTTTTCTCAAGACGAGTCTTTACAGTCAAGCGATATCTTAGAAATTCCCATGAGACAGAAGAAGGAAGAAAAAGGTCTGCGATCCTGGTTACAAAGTTCTTTTGGTAACATTATATAAACTTAATATTCTAACTATCGATATTAAAGATGGCCGAGATAGTCTGGTGTACACGGTCAGGCCCTCTTAATTAACGTTGTTTACATCGAATTGGGAGTTTGAATCCTGTAGCCATTAAAGACCCACTGTGTAGCGGGGTTGAAGTATGTTAAAAGTGGTAGAGACTCAAAATCCTCTCTTTAACGTGACTTTGAAGTTTGGAGAGGGAAGTTCCAGCTCAGGTGTCATTCTCGTCACCGACGTTCAAAATTACGAGATTGGTTGAAAATAGCATTTTTGTTACTTCTAAGTGGGACGTTATCAAGTATTTAATTGATCAGTCATATGTACTAACACTTAATCTTAAAATACGCTACTGTTGGTCGATCTGATCTAGAACACCGCTCTTCTCAATCATGCCTCGCAAATGAGAAGAATTTGAGACCCTACAGTTTTAGCATGCACTAACTAATCCATCTACACGATATATTTTTAGAGGGAAAAATACTCGAACACGTGATGTGACAAAAACAACGCCGGCTATTAGCTCAATACCTTGACCATTCGTATTGTATCAATGTGAAAAGTTTGAGCTGCAACATATTTCTTATAATCTAGCTCGTATAGCTTATCGGTTATTGGTCTCTTATTCAATTAACTTTTACTTCGAGAGTTATAACTTCGTAATAATTACAACTTCAGTATTTTTGGCATAATAATATTGTACTTTGAGCCATATATTGGATTCCTAATTATGTCGACATTCATACCTTAATGTATTGACACTTTATTAATTGTAAAATTTCGATACATATTAATGTTATTGCAAGGGGAAAAACGCTAAAGAACGTGCAAATGGAGAACCAGTTGAAGGTGTTGACCTCGTCATCTCTCTGTAATTTAAAATTACGAGGTGTGTGATATCTTTGTGCTGGGACACGATGCATTGGACAATTAGAAGTGTTTTCAGCGTTGTCTGTTTTCATTATCTTCGGGAATTGTTTGTCACCCCGTGGCTATCGGTTGACTTTGACTGACTGGAGGTAATTGATACTGTCCATCTTTCGATCCGGAGAAAATTTTTCCCAATTGTCTTTAGCAGCATGTTAGCAAACTGAGCCGAAAAGGAACTTCACTAGAGAATGTTTTAACTCTCAGCGTTGTTAGTAGAGACTTGTTGAAGATAACCGCCGCATTCTTCCTTCCTAAGAAAGAAAGTTATTCTTATAAACTATTGAGGGACCATCTAAATAATATTAAAGTGAAGATTGTTTTTCCAGCCATTTTACTGTTTTATTGGTGTCATTTTGTAATATCCCCATTGGTGTCATCGGCATCTTTAGTTGATATGGTGGCTTTATCTGCCGCATGTGCCCTAGCTGGTTAAATAACTAGTCGTGATTTATGAATGATTGTATTATTTAAACACACTGAGGTAAATATACGTTAAGGGATATGGAACAAGTAGTTCAAGTATCTGCTGTCATCTAGTGTTCAAGACCTGGGTCACCATTGAGGTGTTTGGTATTTGCTACTTTATGTGTGTGGGACTGTATTTTTTTCATTCATTTGCGGAAGTTGGTTGACCTTGATGACAGGGTCAGAATAAATCTTGTTGGGTGGATATTCATCGCCCATAGACAACCGAGTTGAAAAAGCGATCTTGTGCTGGATCAGGTATTAGGCGCTCTTAACTCCTGTAGTTGGTTGTTGCGACTTTCAGAAGAGAGTCCCTGCCACACGTTTATACAACAAACTCTGAACTATGCTGTAGTTGCCAATTGGTCATGTAATATAGACCGTGCCCGGTGACTTTTAATCAAGCCACTATTTAGAGTTTTCATTCTACTAATGGGATTAATGCACGTTTAATCTATAAATCCTCAAGTTAGCTTGGCAGGGGTAGAAAAGTGTAATTTTATATCAAATGTCCAACTCATCATCTGAGACGTATTGTCTGCGGGCAGTATACCCTAGTGTTTCAGAAAATGACAGCCGGGTATATTCATCACAACAACTACTCTGAAATACAAAAAATAAATAAAATCAGACTATAAAATTTCCTACACAACCTTCTTTATTTTCTAAATCTCAAGGAAGTGTTATTAGTAAGAACATTAATTAAAATTAGTTTAAAGGACTTCAAATTTTAGTTTTAACGAGAGTGGATGTGAGAAGGCTTTTCACAATTCTGACTATGTATTTTGATATTAATCTCATAACTACCATCTAATTTCCTCCGAAAAAAAATGGAACTAGCTGAATATTCTCTTATTTCTGCTTAGTACTAGTTACATATTTGAAAAACAAACCATGTTCTGAAAACGAAATCAAATCCATTTCACCAATCGTTCTAAAAGGCTTGCTTTATTTTTTTACCTATATCCTAGGCTTTTTAAATTCCATTAACAAAAATTTGCTTCCCATATTTACCCCCCAAAAAAAGGTTTTTAACATACAAAACCATGCTAAAGCACACCCCATCTGCCAAAAACATCCATCGGTTTTTGAACAAGCCAACCAGTCAAAAGGAAGATGTCCTAGGAATGGGAGAAAAGCAAACTTATGAATATTATTGAGTATTCGGCGGTAGATTCCATTAGAATTCAGGCAGGCAAAGGAATCCCAGCCATTCATCAATCATTGATTCCCCAATTCTCGCACAATTGGAATTCGAATCAGGCAGCAACGACCCCACCTGCTTTGGTCTCACGCTGACCCTGCTGGACGTGATCCCCGCTCTTCTCGGTGGGGATGGAATATGGGAAAACTAGCTTTGTCTCCCTCCTTCTGTGAGAAAAGTGATGTTTTCTTCCTAAGGAAGCGGCAAGCAGCAAAATAAAATCCATGAGTCTTCTTTTCCGTATTGACATTCCTAAGATTTTCAGTGTCAAAAACAGATCAAAATGCGATTCATCGTCAAAGATCTTTTTGATCTCACTATTGGTGTTTTTGTGATAAAAGTAGATTTTTTATCTTCCTTTTTTTTTGAGAGAGAGGAGTAAGCCAATTAGAGAAATACGTTATAGTATAACATATATTAGCGAAATACGTTATAGTAACATCTACATATGCATGAGTCTTCGTTAAAGTTAAGACATTCCCAGAAATCCTATTCCAATTGCAAATCATAATCAACGTTCTTTTTGATCATTCGATGAAAAAAATTGATTAAGATTGGTAATTTATCTTTCAGTGAGAAAAGTGTATTGGTAGGAAGGGGAGGTAAAGCAGCAAAATAAACTCTAAGACTCTTCTTTCCAATTATGATATTCCTAAGATTTTGACTGATTAGTAAACCTGCTGTAATAACAAGTCTTAAAGTTACATTTAATTAATACTGGGGAATCGGACTTTCGCTAAGTAAAGCAATGATTGTTCTGGGAGATAAGAGGGGAAATAAAACAGCAAAATAAATTCCAAGCAAATGCAAGTTATAATTAGTTCTCTCTGACATAAATTTACTATAAATTATTATTCTGAAAAGAAACAACAAAAAAACTGCGAATTAAACAAGAAGTTTATTGCATTTAATTGGGCATGCAATGCGCATTATTTTAACATAAACTTAAGTATTTTATTTTCTTTCTTTTTACTTATTTATTTATTTATTTATTTTTTTTTGAAAAAAAAAGGGAATTTTAATTCTTAAATTGTTCAACACCACTTGCGATTATATCTAAAGTGCTTCAAACCATCTTCACCGCAATATTTCTTTTACAGCAAAATGATTCATTTTAATTCCATGTACCAAAATTCTCACAGTTACTTCCCTTTTTATTCAACACGTCTATTTCTAATTCCTTCTGACTCTTTACTTTTTCTTAAGTTTTCGTTTACCATCCTGTTTACTAATTCTAATTTATATGAATATGTTCCGCAATTGAATTAATTTTCTTCTTTTACTACCTTGTTTGTTTTTTCAGAAGAAACACGTCAATTTTTTTTTTGCCTGGAAACATCCCACAATTTCGTAGTTTTCCTCCAAAAATACTCCCATTAAAGAAAGGATATTTTATTTGTTATGCTTCAAACAACGGAATTGTGGGAAAAGTTAACCTGCAGGTAGCATTAGTAAGCATGTTGAGTACTAGAAGAAAAAAAAAGATTTTGTTTGTTACCACAACCTAAAAAGGAAGTCTATTGTTCTTGATATTTTTGTGGTCGTGTGATTTGTTTTATCTTTTCCATGTTTCTGTTGATTCTTTGTTTTTATCTCGGCATCACAACTGCTCTTCGTGAAAAAAATATTTTATTTACTATGGAAAAGGGCTTTACGAAAACAATTTGCTACTATGAAATGCCAAGCTAAAAGAATAGTTATAAGAAAAGTTGTATGCGTAAAAAATATTTTATTGTAATTCCAGACTGCTTATTACTTTTGGTTAGAAGCTGAAATAAAGGAGATACTTCTTGGTTCTCTAAATATTTTAGTCTCATTTCTTTAATATATTTAATTAATCTCGTAAAAATTAATTTATATATTAAGATAAATAAGACCATGAAATGTTTAACATTTTGCCCTTTTTGACTTTTCTGTAAGAAATCTAGGACACTTCACCGATTTCATAGATGTAATATTTATGACAATTTCATAAAAAGAACGTCACGAAATTAAATTTTAAAATTGTCAAAGTCATACAGAGCTTTTATTTACGTTATTCTCACATTGAGATTTTTTTCAGGTACACATTTTCCTCAAAATCTATTTCATTCATTGTGCTCACATCTTACACATTTTAAAAGAGGCTACTTTCTTTACAATGAATGTAATTTATTTCCTAATAAACACTCAAAAATTTTAGGTATTTGTGTGAAAATTGAGGTGCATTTGAGTCAATTTCTTTCAAATTTAAATTTTATTAAATTCATATTATTAAGCTTTAACTGTTTTCAGAGGATAAAATGGTATATTTATAAGTATTCTATAAATTCTCAAGATTATAAATGCAGGTAATTTCGGGCATGATGTACCTAATGATAAGTACACGATTTAAAAATACGAATGCAGTTATAAATTGCTCAGACATAATTATAACGTATATAGATGTGACGGAAACCTTAGATACAATTCTTCAAATTATGTATAACAAAAATAATATCATGCCTAGAACAAATGTTTTGGAGATAAGCGCAATCTCAAAATTGCCAGATAAGATGGTAATGGTCTTGTCTTTTATCTTGACAATGTGATTAATTCCTCGTCTCAGATTTTTACGGAAGTATTAACTGAACACAATATCACAAGGCTGCTTAACCACACTGTATTCCAGATCTGGGTCCCTCTATTTCTTTCATTTTCCATAGAATGAAAAGAAAGCTTATAAACACATAATTTCGGGACAATTGATACGTTTCAAGTGACTTCTACAGGGGCTTGAACAATCTTGTGGTTGCCAACTTCCAGTATACATATGAAAACTAGAATAAGGGCTAGAAACGATGCATTGAGGAAGGAGGATCATATTTTAACAATTATTAACTCGCTGTTAATATATCTATAATAATAAATTCTTTTTTTGTTACTTCAGTCTCAATACTGGTTGGATAAATATTCGTACAAATTTCAAAAGAATAGTGAATGTTAAGCGTTCCAAACCCCAAACCCTTTTAGTATACATTTGTATATATATATACATTTGTATATATATATACATATATATACATTTGTATATATATACATTTGTATATATATATATATATATATATAATCTCTAACTTTATTTCAATTCTTAATTAGAATATAACTGTGGCTGTGCCGATAATGGAGTAGTCACGGTTGCAAGGTCATGGCTGGTGACATATCAATGGAATCGTGGGCTCGAATTTTGATGGCACTAATGAAGTCGGGTAGAAAATTCAATCCTCATTAAACCTACATTGGATCAAAACCCTTATTTTTTGATGGTGTGAAAAGTTGGAGAGAGGTGTGTGTAGTCAGATATCTTCCTTTTCATTTGATCATTAGTCAAAATTACGAGACCCATTACTAATTGTTCTCGTGTTGCTACTAAGAGCGATGCTAATAAACAATCAAATAATCATTCGATAAAAATTGTCCAAATATCATTGAAAATTATTTCAAAAAGTTATCATTATTATTACACCTGTGGCCAAAAACTGTTGCACTTAAAAGAAATAATCAGATTGAAATTATCTTTGGAAATAAGTTAGTATTCGTCAACAACAAGAAGCGATTAAAAACTGAGCGTTGAAACGACAAAATTTATTGTCAGAATAAAAAAAATATTACTACTTTCAATAAGATGCTGGGCCTCTATTGTTTCGCATGCACACTATCATAGCATGGGGGCATAGACCCTCTTAACGGTATTCTGACTGAAATCATCCCATGCGGATTGAACTTTGGCATGGAGATCTTGAAAATATTGTGGTAGCGGTGGAGTCTTAATAAAACTTCCTACTGCGATTCATAAGCCATCTATGGAGGACATGCTTAGTGATTCTGTTGGGTACGTTTAGTGTCTATGGCTGTAAGGGAAGCTCTTGAGATGGCAAAGGTATGAACTGGAGTGTTGCCTTGTTAAAGTTGAGGACTGGAATGGGCGTTCACAAAAAGAATGGCCACCAGATCGAAAGACCCTACTAATGTACCTTTAGAACGTCCAAGTGGCTCTAACGAAGACCAACGGTGCAGCAGGAAATCATATTCCTATACTATTATATCTTGGTGTCAGGATATGTGTTGAGAGGCAACAAATTCTCCGTTGGGGCGTTGACCACCAAAACAGACATCACTGAAGATGATCTACTGTCATTCCGCATGACTTCATGCTTCTGCTCTTTCGTGGCACATTCTGTGATGTTTCTGTGTTGTCAGGGGTTACTTTTATAATAGTTTTCCTGCAGACAATCCAGATGCATACAGCTGTCTGCTATGGTTATTGTCTCGTAAAGAATGATGCAGAGATGGTTCATTATTTGTATAATGTCTGGAATTAAGCAGTTGGTGTGCTTCAATTTTGCTGAACAGAGTTCGATCGTATCTACTTATAGTCCTTGTAGCTCTCCTTGAACCTACTTGTTGGGAGAAGTAACTTCCTTGTGTCGAACTCCGCCAACAGCTTGAAATTGTAACGTGCGTTTCCGATATAACAAGCAATTAGAC
Source organism: Nephila pilipes (assembly GCA_019974015.1). Classification (NCBI taxonomy): domain Eukaryota; kingdom Metazoa; phylum Arthropoda; class Arachnida; order Araneae; family Nephilidae; genus Nephila; species Nephila pilipes. Next base: position 37,000 of record BMAW01075283.1, read on the forward strand.
GGAAGTTATATCCTCTTTCATGCATTACTACGATGCGACACTTTTTAAAAGTGCCCAACTGTTGAAATACTTGTCCTTTTCATCTAAAAGGTTATCTAAATTGTAAAAGCGATAAGCCCAAGCTCACTAGTTAGAATCAAAATTATGCGCTTTGGAAGAATCTTTTAAGGGGTCCTTAATAGCTTGGTAAGTCACATGTGTTCTGACATCATTGGTGCCAAAAACGCCTATACTTTAATCATTTGCATACCTCACAAAGACAAAAGAATTTCTTAATTTACATTTACATACCTTGCATCCTTCTAGGTGAAGCTTTTTTCATGGCGATGAGAGAAAGAGTAATTTTATCCCATTCCTTCCATTTGATGTCAGTTTGAATTTATTTTAGCTGTATAGCTCTTCGAAACAGCTTCCTTTAAAACTATTTTTAAAATTGCAGCAAAAAATACAATTTTCCATCCAGAAATCTGATTAAAATTAGAATAAAAAAACTTAATATATTCGATAGCTATTTAATGGTAATTTGGTTTTAAATTATATGGCTTTGCCACGAAGAAATAAAATTGTTTTATAATGCTTGTCAGTTCAAAAAGTACCTGTTTTAATCCACTCATGGCTCTGCAAAAGCTATTTGGATACACAATTGACTGTTACCTCCTGTTAAATAGAGCCAAAACAAATGCAACATTTAATCATGTTTGTTCTTATGGATATCGCTTGATTTACTTTCATTACTTTGCGTCGAGTTGTCACCGTTGATAAAAGTTGGATTCAAGATATACTAGAAACCAACCGAAAATCCAAACAATAGGTTACTTCCGACGAATCTGCTCCGAAGTTGGCGAAGAAGGTCCGAAACGTCATGGTGATGAATTCTTGGGATAAGAAGGGCCTCATACTTTTGAGAAGAAGGAATGGTAATAAATGTACAATATATAACAGTGAGTTACACCATATTCATTTCCCATCTTAACACACGTAATTTCTGAATCGCCCACTTATATGTATATATGAAGAATTATTCAATAAAAGAAAAATCTCATCTTTGAGACGATAACATTTAACATTTTTAGATTAAAATAAATTAAAAGGGAAAAAAGCCTATTTATTTTAAGTAAAAAAGCTATATTTTTAATCATTGTTGAAGCAAACATTTAAATTGGGGAACTTTTGTATTTTTCTCGTGTGTCAGGTCAATCAAACTTTATTTTTGTATCACCTTTTGTTAATTTAGCCTTATTAACAAAACATTAAGCTAAAATAAACTGGAATAAAATTATGAACTATTCAAATAGTAGCAGTCATCAAAAAAGGAATGTAAATGTTGACATAAATTAGAAAATGAAATTAAAAAAATATGATTTTGTAACAATTCATATTTTTAATACATTTTTATTTATTTTTACTGTGATAATACGAGAACAATTTTTAATGATAAAAGGATATCCTTTAAAATAAACACATTATAAAAAAAACATTCATAAGCTTGTTACAAAAGAAATTGGAAATACAATGGATGATACAAAATACAATAGATGCTAACTAAAGATACGATTTACAGTTCAATCGCTGCATATAGAATATTTTTTTCGATATTCTTATTCTGATGTTGAAATTAGAATTATTTTGCTACATGTAAAGAAAAATAAATCGAAGCCATCTTCATTCTTTTATTCGTTAAATAGAATTGTTTGATTTTAAGGAGGGGGGGGGACAGAGAATAACAAATTTATTTCATAAAGTATTCAAATTTTGTTGCATGGGATATTCAATCAGTTTTAAGAAATAGTTTTTTATAAGAAAAAGAACGAGAAATATTTATTTTATGTATTAGATGTTTTTTTATTAAATGATAAATACAATTCTTTCAACAGTATCGTTCCTCCGCTTCTATGTAAAAATAGCGATCTTGTGATTATTCATAGTAAGTCAAACACAGAAGTATTCGGTTCTATAATAATGAGAGCTGTTGAACATCATCATTCATGACAGTTTTACAAAAAATGTTTTGCATGATTCAGAATTTATACAAAGTTTTGAGTATCTTTATTATTATTTTTTTTAAATAAATTTATTTGCAAAACTCCTCATGCTCCACATTGCATAACATGAGGCTTACAGACGTAAGTGGTAACAACATTATACAATAACAATAATAATAATTTTAAAAAAATACATAATTAAGGGGAAAAAACATAAAAGAGACAAATACAAATAAAAGGAAGGTAAGAAATATATAAATATAAAGAAAGGAAGGTAATTATAAAATTTTAAAACTCTATATAGTAAACAAATTTTCTCAAGACATTAAGGCTTTCAGAACAATTGACCAACAAAGACAAAATAGGTGGCCAGGAAATACTTAAGCGTTTTAACTCCTTTTTAAAATTTTCTCTTTTACAAAAATATAAATTACAATACAACAAGACATGTTCCGTGGTATCAGCGTCAAGACCACAAGAACAAATATCATTACCAATTAAGTTAAACCTAGATAAATAACTCTTAAAATTTCCATGTCCTGTTAGAATCTGGGATAACTTAAAATCAGTAACAAATTTCTTACATTTTAGCCGTTGATAAATGGTTGGAAAAAACTTTTTAGTCCACAAAGCTTTAGGTGAGGCCAATAATCTGGAATTTCAGTCGGAAACAGTTCTTTCCCAAGCTAAATGCTTCCAGTGGGACGTTTAGTTTAGTTTTTATTAACGTCGCACTAGAAGCAACACGAGGGCTATTGGCGACGGACCTCGTAATTTTGAACCACGGTCAAGTGACGAGGACGACACCTGAGCTGGCACCCCCCTCTCCTAACATCCACACCACGCCAACGGGAGGACTTTGGGCCCCGAACAGATTTAACGTGCATCAGCCGGGCTACACGGCGGGTCTTTGGTGGCCAAGGATCGAACCCGCGACTGAACGAAAACCGCCAGCCGCTATCCACGACCTTGACCACTAGGCTACCGCAGCCCCTTCCAGTGGGACGATGGCACAGAATCGAAATGCTCATATTTTGGCAAGTTGCCTCTTTAGCCAACTGGTCCGCTCTATCATTGCCGAGATTTCCACTATGGCCCCTAACATTAGAAAAGTAGATATCACAATCTTCAAGGTTGTACAGAATAGAATGAACCTCCACAACAAGTTTTTCTGTAGAATTTATATTGTGCAGAGAGCGAGTCGGTGCAAGTAAGAAAATTGAGAGTACCGCCCTGACGGAGAGAGTCCTGAATCACTTTTACGGCAAGATCAATGCAGAGTAGTTCGGCTTGAAAAACAGAGCATTCATCTCTTATTCGATGCTGGAAAGTAGCTTTTTCAAATCCTTCCACGTAAATAACGCAGGCAAGACCAACTCCTCCATTCAATTTACTCCCATCCGTGAAACAAATAGTTTTATAATTTTGAAGGACTTCATTAGAATAAGTTACAAGAGTGATAGGCTTTCTGCATGAAGGGTATGGTAATAATGAAATTGGAATCGCCCCATCCAGCGTGCCAAGGCTGGTACTCAAAAAGCTTTCCTGAACATCGGGATTGTTCAAAATAGCCGAGTCAATAGGTGGCATTCCAGAAATCGCAAACACCGCTTCATAACTAAGAGTTTTGTATCCTTTAATGACACGAAGTAAAAACCTCCGTTGCGTTCTCCTAATAAGTCTACTATTAACTTTATTTCTTAAAGAATGTCCCCAAGCTTTCGAGGCATAAGACATAAGAGGTACTATCCCCTGCTTATAAATCAACCGAAGAATATCAGTTTTCACCCCAAAAATATTGTTTGAAATTCTTAACAGTCCAAGAAGAATTTTTTCACTTTTGCTAGAAACATAAGAGATATGCTCCTTCCACTGCCTTTTGTTATCAACAATGATGCCCAAATACTTAATCTTGCGCACTAAGTTATTTCTTAAGGGTTACTCGTTTCCATAATATTTTACATGTATTTCTTGAGCTACGTTATGAATATAAATTAATAAAATTTAGTAAATATGTGTTGTCTTCTCTTCTACATAATATTCCAAAATACACGGTTATACCAAAAGTAACTGAGACTTATAATTACTTCAAATTTCCCTTTTTTGTTGCTATAAAAAATAAAGAGTGCTTTACTGATTCAATAAATGATTTATTTATGAGAATTTTATTAATCAAACGCTAGAAGATTTAATATTAAAATTATAAAGATTCACTCAAATATTCATCTTTGCATTTTTCACAAAATTTGTTTTTTAAGGTGAACATTTTGGAACATTTTCTTCAACAATATTTGATGCAATTTATTCATAATATTGATATTTTCCCTATTATTAAAATGAGTGCATTTTTCTATACCTCGATTGTAATTGTTTTCTAATAAAACACTTAAAAATTTTAGTTATTGCACATTATTTGAATAAAAAATAAGACAGATTTTAATAATAAAGTTTAAAATTTTAACAAAATGTTCTAAAATTCTAATTTTCAATTTATAATTAGGTCCAGTAACAGGGATATGATGTGATTCTTTATTAACTTTGCACTCAAAAAAAACCAAGAGAGATATCAGTGAATGACCTCGTAATTTTGAGCCTTGGTCAAGCAACGAGGACGACACCTGCTGGAAGCTCTTTATTACCAAATTTCCACATCCTATCAGTGAGAGAATCTGGAACCTCGACAAATTTATTGTGACGTGGCTGGTCCCTAGGGGCATTAGGGCTCGGACCCACAACTCAACGAAAACCACCGGCGCAAGTCCGCGACCAAGTTTGTAGCCACTCAGTAAATGAAAAGTTACATTTATAAGTAAATTGCATTCTTTATAACGTCCTTCCTTCATTATTAAACTATACAGTCATCTTTAAGTCTAATTAAATAGTAAATAAGCTCATAACTTCAATTCAAAATACATAAGATAAAGGCTTTATTATCTATCAAAGAATATATGAATGGTTCTCCTGTCTTAAATCCCTTTTATCTCAATGAATCTTTGTTTACGTTGAAATAAAAAGGTCTTAGCTTATTCCGATTCAAGCACTTCTTAATTATAGTAAATTCGACTCCTAATATTCTGATCTGGAGTCACATCCAACTATTTTCGATATGAACGATTAATTACAAGGATTTAATCGAAGGATTCACAAAAAACGATTGATTACAATGATTGTTGAAAACATATCTGTAACCTTCAAACAATCATCATGTTACCTTAATTCTTATGTTACGATATGATCATTCAGGCAATATGTGTCTTAAAATATTTGTTAAGATTGTACGAAAGATAATATAATTTTGAACCGTACATAGAAATCGATGTGTATTATTTCCACTCAAAAAGGTATGTCAAGCGAAATATTTCAGCGAAGTACTCTCCTAATTTTTTTCATCGTCGAAAGTCCAAAAAGGCGTATACTCGAATATCTATTTCTTTCCATTTCTGTAATTCTTCTAGAGTTAAGCGATTTTTGAAGCTTCGTTATTGGCAACACGTGTGTCTTCGCTTCCAGGAAGGAAAAAAAAAAGAAATGGGCAGAGTAATCGAAATATCTTTCATTACGACACTCAGAGATGAATTTTCGATTAAAAAGGGCTTAGCGAAATGTGAGGAAAAAATAGAAAAAAGAAGGAAAGAGAAAAAAACTCTTAAAGTATATTCTTCAAAGTATAAGGTTTTATTTTGAATGAAATAATAAAAAAAAATACACTCTGTCTACCTTTCAGTTAAGTTTTCATTAACAGTGATAAAATTTCTCCCAACCCCTATTTTCCGTTTTCCTTTTTTTTAACATCTGCTAACATGTTGTTTTAGACAATGGAGTCAAAAAATTCTTGGGCATATTATAAAAACTATGTGGTGTTAGATTCAAACGATTGACGTTATAATAAGTAATGATCAAAATAATTGCATTTAGTTTGCTCATATAAGAGGTTTATTTAATATCTTAGACATATTTAATTAAGTATTTTAACGTCTGCTTTTATTTGAATATCCGAAAAGAATGTTATTGTCTATTTTAATAATTTATAGTTTGGGCTTATTTTAATATCTAATTGATTTTAAGGCCCATTCATCTATTTTTTAGCACTCCAAAGGGCTATTGTTTTAATAGGATCACTTTTCGCGTTCCAAAACACTTTTCATTTTTTTATCGTTTGACTCAATTTTAATTACATTTACCTTAAATATATTCAATTTAATAATTTATCGTTTACTTTAATTTTAATTACATTTAGCTGATGTATTATTCAATGTATTAATTTATCGTTTGATTTAATTTTAATTACATGTAGTTGATATAATATTCAATTTAATAATTTATTGTTTGCTTTAATTTTATATACATTTAGCTTAAATATATTTAATTTAATAACTTATCGTTTGTTTTTCTTTTAATTTACATTTAACTTAAATATATTCAATGTAATAAATTATCGTTTCTTTTAATTTTACTATCGGAAATTTTTACTATTGTCTATTTTTCTATATTTCATCGTTTACTTTAATTCTTATACTTAATTGAGTAATTTAATAGTAATTATATGAAAACGGACCTTCGGCGGCAAAATCTGTTCTTTGCAAAACTTTGTATAGAATTTTTTTTTTATTATATTTCTTTTTGTTTTTAATATTGGCAACGTTTTAGTATTTCAGAACGTTTCATTCGTGAACATAAAAATCCTTAAGGAATTGGATGGAGGTATTTTCTTTTCTCCATAGTAACTGCTTCTGTGAAGCTTGGGGCTCAGAAGTAACCTTACTTTATGCTAAATAATAATCATTTCGGTGATTCGATTATATGAATCGGAAAGATTATGGCCAATAAAGACTCGTAACTTTCATCGTCAAATGAGCTCACTACCAAAAGTGGAGACCTTTTACAACTCGAATGAATCTTAAAAAATTGTTTTAAAAAGTATATAAATATTTGATAAATATTCATGTGCAAAATTAAATAATATATGTATTAAATAAAAATTTATAAATATTTATTCATGCTAGTAATAATTCTTTTTATGAGAAATTAAACAAATCTCATTTATTCGCATCAATCATAAAATGATCGACATAACGATTCAAATTCGTCAGTATTGGAATGTAATAAATTGGATCCATTTAATTTGAATCTCCAAATAACCATAATTGGTCTACACGAAGATTTTTTTTTTTTTTTTTTTTTTTTTTTTTTTTTTTTTTTTTTTTTTCATTAAAGAGAATAAATTTTATAAATATTTTTTTTTATTGAATTTGAGAAGCGATATCAAAACTTATATAATAATATTTATTTGTTTAACTCCAATATTTTCAAAGTTTATTCTCTTTACTGAGATCTTTTAGCAATTATGAATGCATGAAGAGAAAGTAGAGGGAAAGAGTAAGAGTCGGTATTACATATATATATATAATGCAAATTCAGAAAACTCTTAATTACACTTCCTATTACTTGTGACTTATAGTATTCGATCTAAATGGATAGCAAAATAAAACATCTTTAAGCGCCCTTCTTGAATTATTATTTTATTTTTAAATCGCATTAATTCATACCCGGATTTAAAATCATAAGTTTTTCTTTTATAAACTGGTATTCTTATATATACAGATTATTTTTAACTTCACAGAACTATTTTTAGCAGGATTGCTTAGAAAATATTCTAGTAAACTAAGTTATGATTTTCATTTCCCTGAATATTCGGGAAAAACTAATATGGGGTCATATATTAGGTTACTTCCGCGCAAACGATTCACATTCTTTTCCCCGTTTCTCAACAATGCAAGATGATTGGATAAATAAATAAAATTTATTTAGTTGTGTATGGCTCCTTAAAATACACCGCGATGTCTCAAGATAATATCGAAACTGAATATTTCCTGAAATAATGGAAGGTAATGCAAGAAATTTGGGCTGAAAGCCTTTTTGTCATTAGAAATCTAAATTTGTAAAATTTTATTGTACTGTAATGCATCGTTATTTTCATGAGTGTGTTTGGTAATTCATATTTTTCATCATAGTATATCACTTTTGTATGTTTTTTATACATTTAAAATTGAGAAACAATTTCTATCCTATGTTGCAAAAAGCTTCCAAAAATGATGAGTAGCATTTTTACTATCGTCAATTATTTGAAACACTCATTTAACATCAGTTGATCTATGAATACACTAACAACAGAACAAAATGAATATTGTTACAAAACTATTAATCTTGTGTGGGTGTGTGAGTGAAATCAGTCAAAACCGGAGGATAATGACACTTTGTTCACCGATATTCAGAACAAAACGATAACTCAGGTAGCAAAATTTGAACAATTAAAGAGCACAATCAGGAAACATTACACTTGTACAGATTAGCGACACAACCGGAACAAAGACAGAACTTGCATATACCAGCAACACAAATATGAAACAATGCTTGTAATGACAGTCAGAGCACTTTTAATAACGTTCAGTTAATCAGTTTACTAGTTCGCTCTTCGAACAAATCTCTAATGGAATACTTTGCAAGGTCTTTGATAGCTTCGGGCTGTCTCGTCAGACTTTCAGGCAGATTCAGGCTAATTCTCGCTTGGCCATTTCCAAACCACACTATTCACGCTTTGCATCGCTTTGTATTTATAGTTGTTCCCGCCAAGTATGGCTTTACTAGGAAAATTCAAGAAAAATCCATGAATTCCCCTTAATTGAGACATTGAAGAGATTTCATCATTTTTGAGGAACTTCATTTTGTCCCTAAGATTACCAAATTCCTAGTCAAGTCCCTAAAGTTGTCGCCAAATCCATTTCCAAGTTCATGGAGTATTTGCTTAAACTTTCTTGGGTCTCCAACAAAAACTTAAAAATGTCTCTTTCCCTTCACAAGATTATTGTTACAAGAAAGCTTAACAATATAAAAAAGTACATCATGAACATAAAAACTGCATTAAACATACTCGATGCAGGCGGAATTTGAATTGGAGACACTGATTTCAATATAGTACTAGAATAAGAGTTTTCAAGCAATTGAGAGAAAAGAGGACGCATTCTACTCACAAGATTTTGACCTTGAATGCAGTGCTGTCAACTTCTTGGAAAAGAATTTCTTTGAACGTCAGAGGTTCAATGCTCTTACTTTCTGGAATCCTTTCTTAATATTTTATAAGGAAATATTATTATTATTATTCATAATTTTTGGGGGGCAATAAATGACGAAATAAATTTCCAGTGTTTTGTTCAATGCAAATAATATATGTCTTTACTAGCAACTGTGTATGATATTTTCAATATAATTTTTACATCAAAATTAAATTACTCCAATATTAAAAATTTTGCTAAGCATTCTTTTTATTATTTCACTTTATTTCATATCAGTAAAGGGTTTAGAAATCTATAAAGAAAAATTTTAGATAAGAGAAGTAACATTAAAGAGCTCCTTTTATGACCTATTTATACAAGCTTCTTTTATATTAATATTTTTAAAGTATAGTCTCTAGTTACGGAAACAACAAAATAAAAAAGTAAAAACCTTTTATGCAAATCGTTTAGCCACGAATTACTGTTTTCTTTAAGATGAATTTGGAAACTTCAAGCTATTGTTTTCCAAAATAATTGTGAAGTTCACAAGTAATAAATCGAAAGCTACGAGAGGTACTAATTTTTTCTGAATAACTCGTAGTATTAAATATTTTAAGCAAATTATGTTCATACATTACGGATTTCTTTCAAACTATCTTTCCACTTTCTAAAACTACGTTCGATCTTTCCTAGTTTTTAATTCAAGCGAAATAAATTGTTTTAGAAAAAGTATTAGAAAATTTCGGGTTTAAATTTTTTCCGGAGATTTTAATAAATATATAAATTATTTTTTCCAAATAAGAAAGTCAAATAATATTTGTATAAATTTTGTAAATTTATATTTACGCATAAAATAAAGAATTTGTTTATTGAAATTTTGAGTTAACTCATCAATTTATTAAAAGATAAGGAAATAAATTCTTGAGTTTAGCAACGTAATTCCCCTTTTTTTTTTTTTTAAAAAAAAAAAACCCAAATGCCATATTAATTGTAATACTTTTCAGAAAAAATATTATAAAAACAAAAATCTTATAAATTATTATTATATTATATAACTAGAGGATATACCCGTTCTTCGCACGAATGATTTGAAAAATTCAGCGGTCCAACTCGAAGACAAAAATTTTTACCGAAGATCAACTTTTAAATATTATTTTGAGTAATTTTAAATGAACTGCATGTTATAATTACAATTAAGATATGATTAGAATTGATCTATCTTTGCCAAACAGAAAGCCAAATACCCGTTCCGCAGATCTTATGAATACATTTTCATTTGACGCGATAGATTTGGGGATGAAACGATTTAAAGAATTTTAAGAATTCCCAAATTGACACTTTGCTACGATATTTTCAAAAATTTGTCAATAATCGGTTTATTGTTTTACATCTCCCAGATGGTGCAAGAATCGTAAATTTTTAACATTTCTTTCTAAAGCTATCCTGCAAAGTATACAAAAATATAGCTTCGACATTACTAAAAAAAAGTTAAATAATATTATAATGTAAACTATTAATAGTTTATGTTATTTAATTTTAAAATAAAAGAAGATAATATTGTTATTGAGAAAATCGATACTGGTATCACCCGTTGGTGGTAAAAATGATGAAAAAACAGCGTTTAGGGAAAATTTACCAAAAAAAAATGAAATTTTTTTTGGTGGAATATATTTATAGTTTTTTCCAAATATTAGCAAACCTCTCTAAAATATTTGAAACGATACGATCAACAGTGTGAATTTGTAAGACGGACAAACTAACAAAAAGACACATATGCAGACAAGCATGCATTCAATTTACATATAAGGTAAGAAGTAGAATTTTAACGATGTTGTGGCTTTCAACCAAAATTTGAATTATAAAGAGCATTTTCAATAGAAAAAAGTTCGTTTTTGAGAAAAATAAATGTAATCAAAATATAAAAGGATTTGAAAGTATATTCCTGTTACCATCCAAAGGACATAAAGGTTATTTAGACTCTAAAATGCTTCAAATTGTGCATTATTTTTATTTTATTGCTATAAAATAGAGAGCCCTTTGCCGATTTTGTTGATGTATTATTTATGAGAATTTGAAAAACAGAACATTCAAAAATTGAATTTTAAGACCGTCCACACAGCAACACAAAAATTCTATCTCAAACTAAGGTGCTTTACTATTCTGGTACACTTTCCATAATATTTTCTTTGTCCTTAATGTTGATATTTTACAAATTAAAAAAATAAAGCTCTTTTCTATATTGTGAATATATTATTTTTCTAATAAATATGTTCAAATATTAAGTATTGGGCAGTATTTGTATGAAGGTTATAGAAAATGCTAATCTTAATTAACAAAAATTTTATTAAATTTAATTTTTCACATTATAATTATGCTCACTGTATACAATGTTATGTTTGCAAGAACTCTACAAAATTTTAAGGTTATAAATGGAGTAGACTCTATGTAAGAAGAACCTAAAAGTAAGTACATGACTTACACATATACAGTCAGAGATTACATATAATTATTTATGTAATTAAATTGGATTTTCTTCACTGAAACAGATGCACATTGTAATGACTGTCCTTCATTAGTCTTCTCTTGCGTCTGCGATAGCTATTTTTAACAACAATGCAAGAAATAAAACGCCATAGTAAATTAAACCGATCGGAAGGTATTTTTTGATCTGGTTGATAATGGCACTACAAAAAGTCACCTATCAACGTTTCTTTGGATGAAATGGATCAGAATTTGAAACAGCCGCCGGCAACTGAGGTCAACTCTCCCTCCCTCCATGGGATCGAAAACATGTAGCGCCGAAGTAGTAACCCAGGACCTCAACACTAACATAGATGACAGCAAATTCTACATCTATTCATTACATATGCCCTCGACACAAAACACTTGCCTCTGTGTACCTAACTAAGACAACCGAACATAAATCCCAACTAGCGACAGACCGGCTCTGGGGCACGAGTCAAAGAGATCCGTCACTAACTAGAGACAGCCAATGGCGCCAAATGGAAACTGTCCAAAACGAACTCAGTACAACAAGGAGGTGATGCATATCAATTGCAGTAATGGCTGGAAAATCAATCTTTTCTTAAATATCGCTCAGAACGTTCCTCTTCGTGTCATCAGGTGATGTTGGAGGGGGAGTATGCACAGGCTCTCTTCAACAACAACACCATAAGTTAAAATGCCTTAATAACTATCCCGATTGTAATGTCTCTTTTGGTCTTGTTGGTAAAGATGCAGCAAAAAGTGACCGGACAACTTTTCTTTCGGACCCAATGTTCTAGAGTTCAAAACGCCACCGGCACTCCAAGGTCACTAAATGTCCTCTTCCGCCATGGATTCTAAAACATCCAACACCGAACACCATATCAGTTGAATATATCAAGCAATAAATACAGGAATCAACCAATTGAAAACAAGTAAGAAGAAACCAAAATATTTTATTAAAAAGCACTGATGGATAGTTAAATTCGTTTTCTCTCGAATCTCAATTAACTTATCAATTCTAAATTAAGATTAACTAATAAATTCTTATCTTCATCCTTTTGATTCAATCATTTCCTACAAACAGCTGATGCTTATCTTAATGCTTCAAAAGGAATTCGTTTCACTCTTCAAAACTAATTAAGGAACTTCAGACCAAATTATACCTTCATATGAAATTATCTGTCAGCAAGTCTTTATCCTCCATCGCCATTCATTTTTCTTTCGATCTATTTCATTCATATAAAATTATCTCCAAATCATTTCGCTTCACTTCTATTTTCATCTATTTTACTTAATCACATTTCATTTGGGTTAAGAAGAATTTGGAATTTCATACAATTCAAATGATCATAATGTCTCCGCGGTAAGTAAAGAAAATATAGTAAATATCCCAAACGTCATAGCCATGAATACAGATATCTAAATGTGGAAATTTTAATTGCTTTCAATTTTAAAAAGTGAGTATCATTTAATCTAGGTGTAAAATAATTTATTTTTCCCTTGCCGAAGGCGTTTTAGTTACCCTTAATTTACTGAAATATTCTGGTGTCGAACAGTTTTGTGGTTATTGTTAGATATTTACTTAGTGTACTCTTTTCAGTAAAAAATTGATTTTAGTAAATTTGACCAATTTCAAATCCAGTGCTCCCCGAAAGGGGTTATTTGTTACTTTACAACGTCTCCTACACACAGATATATCATCCTATTCATTCTATAACATTTCATACCCCTTTATTGAGTGATATTTAAGTATTTAACTTCAAATTTGTTTAGAAGAATAATTAATTATCAAGATCTCACTCAAGCACAGCAAGAACAAAGCGTAAAATATATAATATTAGCGTCATGTTTTCGTTTACAAGATATAAAAACATGATTTATGACAATAGAAAATTTTGCTCTGTCATTGTTAATTATTTCTAACGAAAGAGAAACTATGCTTTGAAATTAAGAAGTGGAATACAAAAGCCTTAATGAGTGTTTAATTCTAACAAAAAACATATCGAGGTTTCTTTTTTAGTTGCAGCCCTCATAAATCAAATGTTTGCCACGTCATCATATATTTAAAAATAACAGTGTTGAAGAGTAATTCTCTCGGCTTTAAAAAAAATAGACGCCTTCCATCAGTTTGTGGCGAAAAAGGGATTGATTATTTATGAAAAAATATAGATAAATAACAGAACTATTTTTATCAAATGTTTTTGCATTTTACAAAATGGTGTGAAACCCACATTGATTTGTGATCTTCATAAGACAGACTTAGATTAAATGTAATTAGAGTTGAACTTTTGTATGACCTCAGGGTTCTTAAACTTCAAAATTATCGATTTTTTGAAAAACTTTTGTGTTAGAGACTCATATTTTCTGAACATTTTAGCAACAAACGCTTTCCATACTCCAAAATTTTCAGAGTTTTCGATGGGGAAAGGAACTATTTAAGTAGGTATCTTTTTCTTGGAGATAAAAAGTTTTGAATTGCACATAAGATTTCTAAGAAATTATTAATCATATCACTTAAAGCTTTCATGCACTTGCACAAAATAAGTTACTTAATGAATCATACATAAATGTTTAGACAAACTATTAACATAAAAAAATTTATGTGAATTTTTTAATGAATATTTTTCTTAAGATTTCCTAATTTTCTAAATAACTGCATTAAGAAATTTTTTTCTTCTAAATTTTTTAAAAAGAATGTAAATTCCATGCCTGAAAATTTTCTACTAAATAACAACACTATTTTAGAAAATTTTAATATTTCTGCTAGGGTCCCGCATAACATTTATAATTTTAAGACTTTCAAAATATTAATTTTAATTTAACTTACAGAAAAATTGTATCTTCTTTAATTGTGTAATTGCAGCTTTTCATAGTCGTCATACTCTTTTGGAAGTAACTAATAATAAATAATTATAATAATTAATCGTGAGCGTTAACTGTGAATGCTTAATTATAAGCCTTAAGAAAATTCCTCTTACACACCTCTACTTGAAAGTATTTTTATGTAAATTTAATAAATTGTTAGGTGAACTTTTGGGGGATCATCTAAAATATTTTAAATATTTTCAAAACTTGAAGAAAAAATATATTTTCACACAAATATTAGTTATATTTGCTATTTCAAAATCACGTTAATGTATTCGAATGAATACAATCGTCAAGATTTGAGGATGAAAGGTGTATAGTAAATTCTCTTTAATCCAGTGTATTTGGGGCCGGCCATAACCGAGCTGAATTAGCGATCAACAATATTGTTTTGACGGAAATATATCATAAGTAAATTACTCTAGATATACATTAAAATGAATTAAACATATGTTTGATGTGTGTAAGTATGTTTACGCGCATTCTGCAGACGATAAAAATATTTGACTATTCATTTTGACATTCTGGCAACTGCAAAAAATTAATTCAAACATTGAACATTTATTTAATTGAATATTCATGTATTAAGAAAAATCACGGAAGAAAATAAAAATTAAGTCAGTATAATGATAATCAATGGAAGTTGTGATAAATTACTCTAACTACATGCTTACGTTTATTATTTTTATTAGCACTTGATGAACATTTGCTGAGCTTCGAGAGCATTTTACTGTAAAGTACAAAATAAATACACATTTGTAATAGTAAGCAAACCTAATATGCAACTTGATGGAGAAAACAGTAAACAGTATCCTGAAATAAAAACGGATAGTGTAACGATAAATACAGTTTGATTAATTGTTTTTATGGAATGTATAGCAACAAAGGCTATTATTTCCTAATTGTTCGAGGGATCGCTGTGTCACGATCTGGTGGTCAAAGTCCCGAATCCACACGAAAAAACGGAAGATAACGGCTCAATTAGTGCTGAATTATAGAATGTATCGAGCCTTCGAATGCCGGATTAAGGAGTTATCGAAATTCGAAAATATAACATTACATTAACGATTTCAAAATGGCTGGTAGAAATAATATTTAATCAGTGCCTAAGCCTTAAAATCCCATATTTTTGCATTTTGCTTACAAAGATATTTATTATTACTTACTTCTTTATGTTTCATCGATATCTTTTATGCATTTTATTTTAGTAAAATATATATTTAGCGTTATAGAATGAACTCATCAAGGAAAATATAAAAACACTAATGTTATCCGTTCTAATTCAAATTCTCGAGATTGTTATCGTTTTCCTTATTATTTGGCTACAGAATCTAAAATAAAAACCTTGTGCTTTGAAGGATACCTTTTAAAATTTCTCTTTTTTTCCCCTTTCCTATTTTCCCCTGACGTTTCGCAAAGCCTTTTTTAATCGAAAATTCATCCGGGGATGTCGCAATGAAAGAGAATTCGATTACTTCCTTGATTTCTTTCTCCAGGCACTGAAGACACACGTGTTACACATAACGAAGCTTCAAAAATCGCTTAACTCTCAAGAATTACGGAACTGGAAGAAGAGATATATATATCTTCCCTCCTTTTCTGGACTTTTGATGATTAAAATGTTAGAGACGAGGCTAGCAGAATGCTGACATCTTTCTCTTGATATATCAATGAAAGGAAATATTTAATACATTTGTATACATAAATTGAAACCATGTAATCATTCCAATATAAAATTTTCGAACATTTTTGTATTTATAATCATAAAACAGCAGCATTCCAAATTAAAATTATATCTTCATTTATCATTTCGATATGACTTAGACAAGATGTTGCTCAAAATCGATTTATAATTCCTAACTTAGACCTTTATTTAATACACCAGAAAATAGTATTCATTAATTTACACATGTGGATTATGTTATATTCAAATGTCAAGATATGTGTGCTTAACTTTTCAATGCTTAAGCGAACTTTAATTTTTTTGAATACTTATGATTTGTGTCTTAATTTTAAAAAAATGTAACATGTTTTACACATGGGATATTAGTGATATAAAAAAATGAAATTTTATAAATTCCATAAGATTAGCATTAAGATACGTTAGAAAAAACATCTAATAACCAGTCAATAGGAAATCCATTCTTCCTCGCTATCCAAGGCGTAGCAATAGGCGCATCCCGGACAAGATATGTTCCTGACTCGAAAATAGGGGATTCAAATCTGTCCCCATGCCAAAAGACAGCCGACAAACGCCTAAATGATTACCCCAAACATTAGATGGCTATCCATCCCATCCCAGAATCATTGGTTGAATATACTTCCACTAAAATTGGCTCAAGAAAGACTAACTGAGATGCCCCACTCATAAATCATGGAAGAGATATATGTATTTAATAGACCGATATCTGAACTTAACACTGCCAATGACAACAATGGAAATGTTCCAAATGACATTCAATACAACTGGAGAAGCATATAAAATACAATAATAGATAGAAAAACACCTTTCTCTAAAATTCTTTCAGAAATTCCCTCAAGAATTAAAAAAAGACTTTCAGTCCTAGCAAGGGATGTACGGTTGTTCTATTCCACAAGTTACAACTAACAACGACAGGAATAAAAAAAAAGCATCTAATAATTAGCCTGGAAGGTTTATAACTCTATTTTGTAAGCTCTGCTGAATTCTTACCAGACAATCAGTCTTCGGATGAGCAGTTTGTATCGCCCTAGTCGTCGGTGTGAACCGACCCCGCCTTTGAGGACAACGCATCCACCACTGGGTGAATAACAGTCTTCTAAAGTGACGAAACAGATGCAGGAATCGTTTATCTGTGTATTTATTGTTTTTCTGTGACTGTCCAAGTGTTTGTTATTTCTTTCAATCAGACAATTTTAAATATGTTTTCTTAATTAAAAACAAATAAAAAAGGCGAAGTTCGTATTTTCATACATTGTGCGTATCTTTTTCAATTTGAATATCTCAGTGAAAATAAACCAAATTGTTTGGCAGTGACTTGACAGTTTGTTTTCTCTTATTTTGGTTTCATGTTTGTTTATTGAACTTCTTTTCTGGCTTTCCATTCCTGTCTGACATTGAGTCCAATAACTAAAAATGTTGCACTTCGTAATTTTAAACTGCAATCAGATGATGATGTCAACACCTGAAATGGCTTTCTAATCTCTACATCTCTACCATGGAGACGAGGATTTTAAGTCGCGAACAGATTTATCTTGAATCAGTCCTTCTACACGAAGACATTTAGGTGAAACGCGACAAGAATGGCCAACATAACTGAAACAACGACGGCCCCAAGATTGGTGGCAAAACCACTTGACTAACATAACCATTTTCAAATTTTTAACTAGAAATATTACTCAGAAAAAATAGAGGCATTTCGTTTCATTATTTGAATATTTGCAAGAAATCCGAAAAAAAATCACGTGAGCTCGCTAGAAGAGGAATCAATAGAACCTAAAATAATATAAAATGACGCAATATAAAGAAGGAACATTATACCTGTAAGCACTGCTATTTCGTCGAGCGATAAGCTCGACCCTTGATGCCACTAAAATCCTGCCGTGTAGTGGAATTGATGCACGTTAAATTTGGTCGGGGTCCTAAACTCTCCCGTTGGCGTAGAGTAAAAGTGTGGAGTGTGTCCTCACGTTGTCCTAATAGTCCTCACATTGCTACTCAGTGTGACTTTAATAAAAAATCACATCATATTAATAAGCACACTGTTTAAGGAAATCATATGTTACTGTTTCGTGAAGGTGATATTAATATCCTGTGCTGTCATGCGTTTAATGAATTTTAGTTTTTAGATTAGTTTAATTTTACGATTGTTTTTAATTTGGCAGCCATTTTGTGCCAAATCAAAGTTTGATTCCCACAGCGTCCCGTTGTTATCGTCGAGAAGACTTAAATTCATCATTATACATAGGAAATAATCAAATAATTAATCAACAAACATCGGAATACTGAGACAGAAAAAATATTTTCCAATTGCTTGAGATTTAATTTATTTGATAATAATATTCTGTTTCGTTTGATACAAGCATTATTTATCCAGTATTATATGATAAGAAATATATCTCCTTGGAAAAATTACTTTTCATTTATTGTATTTCTAAAAATTTACGGATTTGTTGTTATTTATTTTTTCTAAATTTTTGTTATTTTAACTGTTGATATTTTTGTTACTAGTTTTATTATATTTCGTTTATTCATTTTTGTTACCTGCAATATTATTCAAGTCTTATTATTCTGAACAGTTCTTACAGATTATTCAATAAAAATACTTTGAGTTGTATTATCTATTATAAAAGTATAATTCTTCTGTAAGCAACGTTAATAAGTAATCAATCAATAGAAAAACTACAGGCATTTCGATTCAGTTCTTGAGTATTTGCTTAAAATTTGAAGAAGGAACGTGGTTAAACTGAAAGAAGAATCAATTAACCAGAACAAATTCATACAAAATGACAAAAATAAAACACTAACATATTAACTACCAACGTTTCAGAGTATAATATAATATGAGTACGAAAAACTATCTTTCACTCGAAAAATCATATACTCTGTCTTTTGAGATCATAAAGTAATTTTCCTCTATACATTTTTGTTCCAATGAAAGCAAGTAATGCCAAAAGATCCTGAGAAATCCTAAAAAAATTACAAAGAATAAACAGAACAAAAGAGGTGGAGCATTGACGAAGAGAGTTCATTGCATGGTGATGCACGTCTCTATACTCGCAACGCCACAAAACAACATTCGGACATATTCAGTCTAGATAAAATCAATCACATCTAGATAAAATGTACTAATAGTAAAATGTATCAACACCAAGATAAAATGTATTAATAAGTTTCTTGAAGGGGAATCTCTTTTTGTCTAGTTGATAAGAGCAGTACAAAAAGCGAGCAGACAAATTTTCTTCGGACCCAAATATTGAAAGTTCGAAACGCAATTGATACTTGACTTCAACTGTCCTCCAAGACAAGGGGTAGAAAACAACAGCCACTTAAGTGGTGACCCTGGAATTGAATACTAGATGGCATCACAGCCTAGAACTATTGGTTTCATGTACCTTTGACACAAAAACTTGCTTCTGAGTGTAGAAACTAAAGTAACGAATAGAAATCACAATTAGTGATGTACCGGCTAAGAAGCACGCGTCAAATAGACCTGCCACCTCAGCTAAAAATAATGGTAACGTCAAATGAGAACTGTTGAAAGCGAAACTCAATATGACAGGGTGGGGATGCATATCTATTGCAATTATGGCTTGAAAATAAATTTTCTCATAAATATCGTTCAAGAATGTTTCTCTTCGTATCATCGTGGTGATATTGAAGGGAATGTATGCGACAGCTCTCTTCAAAAACGACTACATAAGTTAAAACACCTTGATTACTAGCCCAAATGAAGATTTCTTTTCGTCTAGTTGATAAAAGCTCTGTAAAAAAAGATGGGGTAAGTTACCGACCCCATCCAACTACGTAGGAAAATAGTTTTGGTGTATGTATATGAATTTGTAAGTAATTCAATATTTTCGATATATATGAATTTGTAAGTAATTCAATATTTTCGATATATATGAATTTGTAAGTATATTTTGATTTTTTTAAGATATTGAGTTACTCTTACTTTGTGGACAATCCTCGTACTTTATTTTTAAGCTTTTCACTCGTTACTGTGCAAATAATTTGAATTTAATTAGAGCAGAGTTAATCTCTTTTCATATATAGTGTGGTTATTTTTGCAATTGAATAGTTGTTTATTACTATCGTATGGAGAAGCAACATAAGGGCTATTGGAGACGGACCTCATAATTCTGAGCTTCTGTTAAGTTACGAGGATAAAACCTGAACTGTCACCTCCTTCTCCAAACTTCCTCACCAGTGGAAGCACTTGTGACCTGAAATAGATTTAATGTCTATGAGCTTCTCCATAAAATGGGACTTTAGTGGCATCAGGATTCGAACTCACGACTCAACGAAAACGACTGGCTGAGAGACCGCGACCATGACCACTAAGCTACCACAGCCATTACTGAAATTCAAAATCACGGTACAGAAAGCTCCTGTTGTACATTCAAGGCTGTAGCAATTTTTAAGAATTTCTTTTTGAAACGATTTGAAGTGAATGAATATTTATTTCGGAATATGAATCATTTGTCGATCAAAGTAAACCGACGAATACCAAAGTAAATCCCTTCCCAGTAATTAATGTTTAATTTGATACAAAGAAATACTTACAGCCATTCACTATTCATAAGCCTTTTCATTGCTTATTCTATTTATACTGAGTATCATTCAATTCATCGAATTAATTCAGTCTGTGAAATACATTCATTTTGGGTATTTGTAGCAATTTCAAGAAACTTTCGTTGTATTCATGTCTAGTATCTTGTTTGAATTGAATTATTTTTGAGTATTGACTCGAATTTATGAAGTAGAAAGTTAAATCTCGTCTCTTTCCTGCTTTCACCAGAAATGAGAAATTGATTTTCGAGATTATATTTCAACAGATAATTCTATCTTTAAATTTCTTATTGAATTGAAGCAAGCAAAAATCGTATGAAACATAATGCGGATTATTTTCATTTATCTAATGGCTTATAACCATATTTCATATATAATCAGAAGCTCCCAAAATGACTGAGATTATTGAGTAGGCTGAAATTATTTAGAATTTTAAAACGATTGTGAGACCGCCAAACTTCAAAATACGTTTTTTTCTGGGTTAGGCTTCCTTTTGCGTATGGCTTGCATCTGAACAGCTTTGATAATACGGATATGGTTGGTTTGGTAGGTTTTATTAACACCTCACTGGAAAATACACAATGGCTACTTGCAACGAGTGACGAGGACGAAACCTCAGCTGGCACCCCCTTTCTTAACTTTTACACCACGCCAACGAAAGGACTTTAAGCCCAAATGATTCAACGTACATCAGCCCCGGATACATGGCTGGTCTTTCGTTGCATCAAGGCTCAAACCTACGACTCAACAAAAACCGCAGGCTGCAAGTCCACGACCATGACCATTAGGCTACCACGGCCACGATAATACGAAGAATCACAAATACTTTTTATTTCTATAGTATTTTAAAATTATCATTTTCAGCTAGCAAGAAATCTTTGAACAACATGAAATATGCCAAGAAATGTGCACAGTTATTTTATCTTATTCTTTATTTTTATACATGTAATATATATTTTATTTAATTATTAATATTAGTTTGTATAATATTATTCAGGAAATTTTGGAATTGGTTGCTTTTTCTTCAGAACGACTTTCGCTGCTGTAAAGATGGTTTCCCAGCCAAGGAAAAGGTTCGGCAGCCAGAAGTACTAAATAGATAGGGATGGATGACTTTTTGCAAGAAAATTTAATCTACAAAAGTCGACATGTCACCAAATTTTGTGACAAAACTAGATACCCTAGACAACTCAGAAAGGGTTTAGAATGCTTTTTGAGAATATATTTATGAGCCACCATGTGTATTTTGAATTGCTTAGTGTTTTCATGTATTCATTTGTGTGTGTGTTAATTGCTTCCAGTTAAGAGGAAGTTAATTGCATTTTCTGGAGAGTCTTGGAATTAAATTTAGGTTTACTCCGAAAGAACTAGCGTACTCATAGCATAGTACCTTCATTACATTTGAAAAGCCGATTAACTGTGTAATAATATTGACAATGAAATAAAAAATGTAATTTTAAATATTTGTAATATTTGAACAAAATATTAATTATATAATAAAATACCATTCTATTTAATAATTAATATTTATTCCGTCATTATTAACAAATATTAAAATTGTTAAATTAATGGCTCTTGTGCCCTTCTAGTATTATAATAATACATATTAAGCAATAAAGACTACCTTCAAACCAAAATACTTTATTATTAGTGAGTGATGGATAGTTAAAGTCGTTCTCCCTCTAATCCTCAATTAAATTATCCCATAATTCTATTTTAGGATCCACTAATAAATTTTTAACTTACCTGTTCACTGGTATAATTCATTCAGTTCCCAAACTGCTACTTCTTAGTCTAATACATGCAATATAAAATCCGTTTCAAACCACTAAGCTGATAGAAGAGTTTCAATCCAAATAACAATTATCTGTTATCGATATCCTTTTTTCATATTATTTCAATTTATTAATTTTACAGGATTTCTAAATCATTTCACTACACTTTTATCTTTATATTATATAACATACCTAATCACCATTCAATTTGGTTGCGATGAAATTATTATTTTATGCAATTCAAATTAACATAAATTATCCCCGAGGTTAGTGAAGAGAAGGTCTCGAACAACCTAACTAAACATGTTATCAATATATTATTCCATAACATTTTTTGCTATTAGTATTTTAATAGAATATTTAATTGTATTTAAATAATATGGAATGAGGAATCCTTCTTTTTAAATTCTGAGCTCTCTCTGTATATATATATATATGACTAGGTTTTGAAAATGCTTATGGATTTCTCTGTGTGTTTAAAAATTGAGTAAATTAAATTTATTAACTCCGTTGTATTTTAATGAGCTGTTTGATTTTATTTTGTCTGAACTTCAACTCATGGCAAACGATCATTACTCTTAGAGAGTATATTGTTTTCTTTAGTCACTAATTCCAACATATGAATTCGGTTAAGTAAAGCTTCTTAATTAAGTGTAATTATGTATTCGGTATTTTCAATTTTTTAGAATTTTTCCATTCGACTGTTAATGCAATTTAAGTTATTTTATATATTGATAATA
This sequence comes from Nephila pilipes, assembly GCA_019974015.1. Classification (NCBI taxonomy): domain Eukaryota; kingdom Metazoa; phylum Arthropoda; class Arachnida; order Araneae; family Nephilidae; genus Nephila; species Nephila pilipes. Next base: position 60,169 of record BMAW01075283.1, read on the forward strand.
TGTACTCTTACAACTAAAAAAAAACTAAAAAAAAAGGATATATAGTGGTACATTTTTAACGAAGGTAATCCGTTCCTGGATCATCGTCATTTCTTAAAACCGACGTTATCCAAGACGCAATTTCCTATACATATATTAATGACAATCAATTAATCCTTTTAGGCTTCTATCTCAAATAATAATTCCACGTTGATTAACCTTCTAATATAAGGAGCATTTATGCTGTGGTAACATAGTGATCATGGTTGCGAACACACGGCCGTCATTGTTTCCGTCTAGTCGTGGGTTCGACCCCTGATGCCACAAAAGATTCCCATTGGGGCTCATGCATGTTAAATCTGATCGAGATCCCAAATCCTTCCGTTGGCGTAGTGTGGACATTTGATGAAAGAATGAACAGCTTAGGGGTCTTCCTTATCACTTGGCCGAGGCCCAAATTTACGAGGTCTGACTCCAATAGCCCTCGTATAGTTTCCAAGTGCGACGACAGTAATCAATCATTCAATGAGGATCATATAAATCACTCGAGAGCCGTTAGATGGCACTGAAATAAAAGGAAATCATCGCCGAGGAGTCATAAGCCAAAACGCCTGCAACGTTATCTGACATATTGTTTACAGCTAAACATTTTTAACCAACTAAGTAGTTTTGGAAGACAGCTGTTAATCAAGGCGCCTCTGTAAAATTAAAAAAAAACCTATAAACTTATTTTTCTTATATATATACAACATATTTTTTTCCTCTTGCATGTATCATCTTTCAAATATCAGTACTTCGATTGATGTCAATTTTAAGTCTAATTCATGCAAACGCATATTATTCTTAGAGCAGAATGCTTTTTTTTTAGCAATTTTAACAAATTTTTATTTTGGAAAGAATAGTAGCATGCATTTTTCTGTAGCATATTTTGCTTTCAAGCAAATTTTTTGAATTAAGTTTGATAGTGTTCGGTATTTTTCATTTCTTAGTATTTTCCCATCCTACTTCTAATATCATTGAAATTCTTTAATGTTCTTTTTAAGTACTTCTTCAATTAAAAAAAAGCCAAAAGGCGAACAGAGTACATTCATAGATTTATTTTTCTTAAATATACAATATATGTGTTTCTTCTCGATCGTGTTTTCTTTTAAATATCAAACAGCAAAAATTTGCAGAAAATATTTTTCTTTCCAGGAAAAACAATTATTATCATCAATTTCATTCTTAAAACTCTTAATTATGTAAACTTAAACAAACAATAGAAAACGTCCCCTACATTTTATTTAAACAGTTTCTTGTTTTACATTTCAAAATAGAAAACTAATTAAAATTAATATTTTCCCCCGAACTCTTACAAATAAATTATTCAAATTTTATGTAAGACTAACTTTTCTAATTCTTTTCAGAACAAATTTTCTTTAAAAATCTATTGTTTTCTTAAAAGTATTCAAAATTTATTGTTTCTTTAAGGAGAAGAAATGGAATTAATAATCGAATTGTCCTTAAGCAAGTTCCGTTTTTATATTTGATGAATATTTAAATATTTTATTTTGTATAGCTAATGCAGCTTAAAGTAACGAAATTTATTTTAACTCTTTTATATTCTAGATTTATGAATGAATCGTACAGCTTTGGAAGACGATTTTCAATTTAATACACATTTTGTCGGGATTAATAAGGCAAAGTACAGCATAAAATTGATTCATTACTACTAAAGAGGAATGCTAACTGTTTTTTTTCCATGAAATTAAATAGAACTAACGAAAAAAATTGATTAAGCAATGATTTTAATATTGCTATCAAGCAGAGACAAAAAAATTAAATAAAATAATATCAAAAACTGTTTACTGCAAAAATTGGCTAAGAACAGATTTAGCTACCAAAGGTGCTATTTTTTCTCAAAAAAATAATTTTGAATTATTTAATTAAGTATTCAATTATAGCAAACGGTATAGTTACTAAATTATAATTAAATATTAAAATTAAATCAAGTGACATAATTATTCAATTAAATATTAAAATTAAAGCGAGAAATATCATTATTAAATTATTAAATTAAGTATTAGATTTAAAGCAAAGGATAAAATGTTGAAGTAGACTCTTGCTTTTCAGCTATTAAAATTAAAGTAAACAATAAACTATTAAATTGAATTTACGAATATTTTGAGTTCATGTAATTATTACTGTCAGAAAAAGATAATAAGTCATATGCATTTCACACTTTCTTTTGAAAAGTGGTTGGATGACTAATTTATACAATAACCAACAAAAGCTACAGCCATGAGGCTAACTTCCCTTCAAAGATTCTTGTGGACTTTTTCTGGACACTACTTGATGCAAACAACTCAATTTTGAAATATTTAAATCAAAGCTCTTATATAAATTGAAGTGTATTGAAAAAGAAAAGAAGGGAGGAAAAGAGAGAAAGAGACGGCAATATAAAAAATGAGAATAACAATTGAGGTTATGTTATCAAGATTATTAGTGTGATGCACTAAGAAGTATTCTGGTGAGTATAGCAGATTTGTTGAGATTATGGCTCAATTCTGTCAGAGCAATCTTAAGTGGTACTCGCACTTTATTCCGGTAAGGGAATTCTTTGGTAGCTCATAAAAGCTGTTAGTACTCGAGAATCGGATATTAACCGTGAAGAGTATTACCCTTATTTGTGAAGTAAATAAAGATATTTTAAATGTAACTGACTATTTTAGTTAATTAATATGTGCTTGTACTTAAGATGAAATTCAGAACCTGTGATTAACTTTAAGAAAATAGACGAGATAGGCAAAGGGGTACCATCACAGCCTGAAAAAGGAAAGTCCACTTATTGTGAACTGAAATTTCTTTCCACAAATTTTTCTCCGCCTTTCAAAGTTAATTAGCACCTTAAGCAACTTTTACACAAAACTGAAGTGAAAACTATCACTTGCGGAAATACAAAAATTAAACAACAGTTATTTTGAATCAAGCGCTTATGGTTCCTGTCTACCGTTCATTTTATATTCGTGAACGTAATGTTAAACCTATTGAATTCCTATTTTTCTCATCAAATCTACACTAATATTTTATTTACACTGGTGTGCAAAACTTAAGTAAGAGGTGTTTGTTTTGCCACAACTCCACAAGAAATCATCTGAGACCCAGGAAATTCAGAAATGAGAGACAACATTTTGTACTTAAAAGATGACGAAAGCACAGGTGCGCAAAAATGAGTACTATGCATATAGTAGAGAATCAAACCAAAAAAAGGCTTTAATCAACTCATAGTATCGTTGCATATATAATTGTTTGTCCAAGAGGAAGAAAAGCAAGCAGATGTTCCTTTGTATGGAATATACCCTCCCCTTACTGCAATGGTTGCTTCGCACCGTCTCTCGATTGTTGGACAATCTAGTGCTCCGTCTCCGTTAGCACTAGATTGTCCAACAGTTCGTGAGATGAGAGTGCTCATTTCTGAATCAGCATCAATTCAGTTGTTGGGTGTTCCCCGGATGATGTAATCGTATCGTAAGGCTCTCTCCAAAGCATCCCACACATGGGATTTCAATCAGGGGAGAACGCTGGCTAATCCATTCGAGTAATATCTTCCCTTTCCAGTTGCTGCTGAACTTCAGAAGTCCGGTGTGGCTGCGCGTTGTCATGTTTAAAAATGAAATCTGGTCCAACAGCATCTCGGAACAGACGCACACGGGGAAGGATCACTTCCTTACAATAGCGATCTCCGGTTACAGTGCCTCTGTCGAAAACGTGGAGCTCAGTCCGCCCGTTCAGCATAATGCCTCCCCAGATGACAACTCCAGGAACACAGTAACGGCCTATTTCCGTGATGTTACTGGGATGAAACCGTGTCCCGACCTCTCTACAAATCAAATGGCGTTAATAATCGCTTGTGGCACTGAAATGACTCTCATCCGTAAAGAGGACACGACTCCTTTGATGAGATGTCTAGTTTTTGTGCTCTTACACCACTCTAAATGGTGCCGTCGATGGCAAACTTTCAAAGAGATGCAGCTTTCAGGGCGGAGGGCGAATAGCTCACATTTGTGAAGCCGTATGGTCACAGTAAACCTCGACACTTGTCGCCCTGTTCCTGTACACAGTTGTTGAGCACTGGCGTTTGCTGACTGGTATCGGGCTCTTTTCTCCTATAGGACAATATATTGGTCCTCCACTGTATTGTTTTCCTAGAGTGGCCACCACTTACTTTTCTAACGGCTGTACCTATAGTTTGGAAGGCTTTTCAAGCGCGCGAAACGACACTTCTGTTTATTCCTAAGCTACATTGGTCAAATTACGTCCCTCCTCTATCTTTCTGATCCTTCCTTCCACGTATGAAGTCCTCCAGGTAATTTTTTCTAGCCATATTTCACGAAAGAACTCACTTGAACTTGTAGCGAATGTCTTTAATTTTACCTCCGTTCTTCCGTTCATTGTTGTCTTGAGCTGCGTGCGCCGACCGCACGCGTTTCGTATACACTAACACCGCCTATGACGTTTCGTTCCTGACATTTGCATACGTATCACTTTTTTACATAATTGCATGTTCATTGAATGCCGCTTCCGAAAGAGCAAAAAATAATGAAGGCTTTGGCGAAATCACATTTTCTATTGATTTTTGTAAATATTTTAGTATATATTTTAAGGATCGGAAAATCCATAAGCGAATTATTAATATGGGAGTAAAAATATTTTTGGAAACTGAAAAAAAAATGAAGTTTCGTTGAAACTTTCTTTAGTTTTTTGCTCTTTCGGAAGCGTGTTTTTGCATTCTAATAGTTAAAACAATAAAAATTTGATGATGGTAGTAGAAATTCCATAAGATTAACATTACATTCATGAAATCAAAATGACCGGTAAATGAGATGCTTAAAAGGAAAAATACGAAGTTGAAGTTATTTCGAGACATTTTAATATCGTACATTTTGATGGAAAGCAAGAGGTAAAATTTTCCTTAATTTTGCGTTTAGTAAGCCTATGTACTATTTACTCATTCTTTCTCATACTCAAATAAAAACGAGCAATGCAATTTAAAAAATTATTTATTCCATATTCTTTCAAATTTAACAACACTTTTAAATTCTTTAGAGTATAGGATTAAAACATTACACTCTACTTGTGTGTTCTAAAGAGTAATTAATTATCAAAAACACACACTCCCCGCAAGAAACAGCGTGTAAAACATAGAACGTCAGTGTTATATTTTCACCTACAAGATAGAAAAAGAAACTTGATTTATTGCTATGGAAGATTTCGCTCCGTCATTTATTAATTAGTTTCTAACAAAAGAGGAACTTTTCTTTGTACGCGGAATTAAAAATTAGATCACAAAAGGCTTCACGAGTGTCTTATTGGAACGAAAAAAAATGTGACGGTTTTCTCTTCTTTTGGATGTTTGCCTCATAAATCAAATGTTTGCCACCTCGTCATAAATCAGAAATGTGGCATTGGAATTGTACGTTCGGTGATCTTTTATCCCTTTATAGATAAAAAACGTACATGATGAGCTGATAAGTTTCAGTGAAAATGGAGATCAATTAAAATTCAATTTGATTTCGTGTAGTCAACGGTGAACAATTCAAATTTTCAAAGCGCAGTCTAATTCAGAAAATGAAAATTTTAATTTTTTCTCATTGGATTTGTTCAATTAAAATCTCGTTGAAAGGAATTCTCTCTATACTGAATAAGTTAAAATTAACTTCACAGTCTAAAATGAATACAAATGTTAATGTTGTAACTTTGAACTATTCTGGACTCTTTCCTTAACTAACATCTGGGTATATTCTCTGGTTTTGTGACAGCATCTAATTAATAATCTCGTCTGTCATCTTATAGTTAATCACTACATCTAAATTTCAACTTCAGTTCAAGCACTGACCAATTATTTAAAATGCTCAGTTATATCCAAACTATCTTTATGTAATTCTCAAATAAGAGATATGCTCTGCACAGTTAATATCATTTCCGTGAGTACTAACAACTTCTATAATCTATCAAAGAATTATCTTACTGGAATGAAATGCGAGTACCTCCTGTAATTGCTTCGACAGCATCAAGTCCTAATTTCCCCAAACCTTCTGTACTCGTCGGAATACTTCCACGTCCATCTCACTAACATTCTTCTTATTAAAAAGTAACCTTAATTCTATCTTTCCATCTTTCTCTCTCTCCTCTCACCTCACTCAATACATTGCAATTTATATGTGAACTTTACATATTTTGGAATTGAGTTGTCTGAGTTGAAGAAATGTCCATAAACACAGTTGAAGGAAAGTATGCCTCATATCGCTGCAATTTTTATTTAAATTTCCAACTCTAGGGAAAATTAGGTGACAAATTAAATGAACAAAAGAAGTGTCATTAATATATTTGAGGAGAATGATAGAAAAGTGAAATGAAATTGAGAGTAATTAGTTAATAGTGAATAGTCGGTAAATGCTTGTATGTTTGAAATTAGTTCTAGTTTTATTAGCAGATCTTCTGTAAATAAAATCGGTTAAAAGTTATTCTTGGTCAGAAGAAGTTGTAAAGAACGTTCGATCCTTCAGAATTTAAGAAATATTTCTTTCAGCACGGGTGAATTGTTAATCTAGAACCTTATAGTTAAATTTTAATTTAAGATTCAGGGAAATTGAGGAAAAGTCAACGTATAGACTGAGTGGAAATTATAATAATTATTAATAAAATGTTTTAGTTCTTTTCTGTCGTCTTTTCATAAAATTGAGAACAGGTTGTTACATCAACGCTATGTAAGTTAATTAAATTAGCCAACGGAAAAAAATTATGAAGGTACGTTATATGTTCAATAGTAGAATGCATTTATGTATATAAGGAATAAATTACATTATTTGGAACATTTTTGAAGTGTATACGTAAAACGTATCTTAAACGAGCACCCAGATCTCTTTCGCACACACACACACAAGCACTGACTATTTCTAAAAACATTTTCATAACAGCTTGTGATATCTATCATTTTATTCCTTTGAGGGAATGCTGATGGATTCCTACATTTTAATACTCCGGTAGTCAGATAGGTTACAAAAATATATGAATTTCAGCAGAAGATGACGGCTGGAACCGACTGAATAAAACCTTTATTTAAAAACATAAACTGTAGCAAACATAATACACAGTAATCATTTGAATGCCAAAAAAATCATATCTGCATCTAATTGGTAGATGAACATTAAATAGTAAGCGAGTTAGGAAAAAAAGGGAAGCACACAAACAGTTCTATTACACTGATTTTTGGACACACAGTTATGACGATTTAATTTGTGAAAATATGCATAATGTAATGGCGGTTATAAAGAGGTTACACTTTCAGTTACTTAACTGCTATTGATCTTGACGTCACTCATGACTTTAGAATTTTCAATGAAAAAAAAATGTTTTAAGGTAGGGCCTGACAAAAAAAAATTATTTTATTCAGATCAGGGGTACATTAAGACTTGTAACTTCCGCTGTTTTTTTTTTTAATTAGCTTCCCATTATGAGTCTGATAATATAGTCACTAAATTGTACAATCAAATGAAAAGGAAGACAGATGACAACAAAGTTCAGTTTATTAATATTCCTTAGGTTATGGATATGTAAAATTTCTCTCTCTCTCTCCCTCCGACTATTTTACTCAATGCGTTTGTAATATAACCTAACATCAAAAAGGCCTATCATCATATTATTAAGAATATGAGATAGCGCTTTCCTGTAATGACTATCTTATGAAGGTAAAAAAACATTTTCAGATATATCATCAGTCAGCTAAAGGAAAATTAGACAATGACACCTTAACCTTGGCAACGGATTTGGGGACTATTTTAGAGACTTGGCGATTTTAGCACAAATGGAGAATACCAGAATAGGCTGCAACCTAGGCGAAATATTGATCGGGAAAAAAATTGCGGACTTTTCGTGAATTTTCCCATTTGAAGTCAGACCTGACCTTAAGAGGTATAAATACACCCAAAACCACAATTTAGGAAAAGAGTCTTTTAGTCAGTGAGTGGAGATCGATCAAGAAATCAACTGAAAGCGGTTAGTACTTGGAAGTGGAGATTGCAGGGTGAATTTGTGGAGAAGCAGAGTGTACCTGCTGGAAATTGTGTGTGTGTGCCAAAGCCTGCCCTGGAAGTGCACAGAACTACTGCAGAGGTTGTCCATAGAGAAAACTAGTGAGCTGAACTTTGATGATATAACTGGTTTTAAAAGTGTGTTTTGTTCCTATATCTGTGTCACTAAATTGTGTAAGCGCTGTGTATATTGTTTGTACTGTTATTGTCCAAACCGTGCTGCCTGTGTGTCATCCTGAAGATTTGGGAATAAGACTTCATTTGTGGTTATCCCTCGAGTTGGTCTTGATTTTATTCCAACACACCCAGGTTATTTTCGTAACGATATTAAAGATCACCTTACCAGCGTGTTCGGATCTATATCTATTCGGATAATATTCACTTGCATCCAGTTCCGAATATGCAAATCTAATTTAGTGGATTTTTAAATAGAATTTCTTTATTGTAACAAATTGTGTAAAGAACCACTTACTGATTTTATAAAAGCAGTTAATAAATGAAGCGGAGCTCAATTTTGTCCTGAATAATACGTTCTTACCGCATTTATTCATTGCATACAAAATTAATCGCTTCAAAATGTTTATGGTAACCTAGAGTTTTTTATTCTTTCTTTTAATGAGATATTTTTTCTGGGTTACTAAGATGATGATAAATAAATAAGGGAAAAAAAATCGTTACATTTTTTCTATCCTATTCCTATTGTTTCTTTCTTTTTTTCCTCGTGCACGCGTCACAGGATTTTCCCTTTCCTATTTGCTTAAAGACAAAAAAAAATTAAAACCAATTCTACGAAAGGAATTCTGTGAACCATTATTGAAACAACTTCCAAATATATGGCATGCAAATAGAAAAGGAAAACGGAACACGATTTCACGAATTCATTTTGAAAATACAGCTCAAGAATTGATAGCTTGCTATATATATTAGTTTTCTTATTTAATTGAAATCACGTAAGCAAACACACACACAAAAGGGCATATTCATTCTCTAATTTCAAAGCAACTAAAATTTATTTCAAAATGTCTTATAAGAATGCAGAGGATTTATATATCTTTAGAGCAAAATCGAAATTGAATTTCTTTAAAAATCGGCATTCGTAAAATTGTTGAATTTAATTTCAAGCAGCAAACAGACAATGATTTTCTGTAATTGAATCTGTAATTGAATGCTACTCCCTCCGTATCGAAATAGTTGGCGTTTTATATATTTGCATCAAATTATGGGGAAGAAGAAGGGGGAAAACTAGTTTTGTATAAGTTACCTTCTATCCCTATGATATATAATTTTGACAAAATATTTGAATTTATTTTCGTTCTTTTTTGTAGTGCTATGCGGAAAATATAGTTTAAGGTCTGATTACGTCTTTGCTACCTTTTATCTCTCTCTCTCTCTCTCTCTCTCTCTGTATATATATATATATATATATATATATATATTCTTTAAAAATTGTTTTCCTTCAAGCGAAAATATGGTATAGTGTTTACCACAAGCCGATTTTTGATTCATTTTAAGGTTTTTCTAGCATTTTTATAACTTCAAAAATAGTATTTATGAGTATAAAATTTAGTACATTTTATCTAAATTCAAATTGTTTCTGTTATGTAAATTTCTAAATTTATTTTCTCTTCGTTCTATTCCTGTATGTAATATTGTCACATAGAAATTTAAAAAACTATATTAAAAAAGAGTATTAAAAACAATTGTAAATAAGAGTATTAAGATGCAAGACGTAATGCCTCACCGAATTCCTTGTTCTCTGTGACGAGACACATTATTTTTCTATCTTAATACTATTATTTATAACTGTTCTTAATACACTCGTTTTAATATAATTTTGAAGAATTAGTTTGCTCATTAAAAGTCTCTAGTAACATTTAGCCAAAATTTCCAGATTCATTTAACATCTTTCCAGTACTGTTTCTAATATAGTAGCTACCTTGAAATCTATACATCTTTTCCGGTGACGGCTAAATAGATGCTAGTGAATGGCTCAAGAACTATGAACGGATCGCATCCTGTAACCGCTGGGATGAACAGATGTGTCTAGCGAACATCGTTTTTTACCTCGCTGGAACAGCCAGGCTATGGTTTGACAATAAAAATGACACTTTCAGGAATTGGACTATGTTGAGACAATACCTGAACGAAACCTTTAGACATACATATGATCTAAGACATTACTGAAAGGTTTTTGCTTACACATGTGCAGCAAACTAATGAAATACCTGAGTTGTACATCCAGGATATTGTTATGAACATGAATTGAAACTTTCCAGCAATGGTTCTCTCATAAAGAAAAGATGGATTTGCAGTGACGTCACACACACCGATTAGCAAAAGAGAGTTTAAATAATGACTCCTTCACCTTGGCGACCATTTTGGTGATTTGGCGACTTAAGCGACATATGGAAAGGACCCGAATGTTCTGGAACCTAGACGAAATATCAATTGGAAAGGAAGTTACGGATTTTTCATGAATTTTCGGTGCGACCTAAAACTTGGCTGGAATAAGTACAAATATGCCTAGTACCGGAGAGAAATCAATCTACTTTTGTGGTCTGCCTTTCGAGGGCTAAGTAATTCTGAGGAGATTTGTGTACGGTGGGAACTATTCAGCTGGTGAACTGAAAGTTATTATAAGAGCTGTTTTGTATGTTTGTGTTGCTGAATCTGCACCAGAGCTGGATTTGTTCCTATAACTTTGTCACTGATATGTACAAGTCCTGTATTTTCTGTTTGTTCTGTTGTTGTACGATAAGCTCTACTAGTGTGTTCGTCCTGAAGATTTGTGAGTAAAGTGACATTTGTCATAAAATCTTCTGATTTCACTTCCACAAACCCAGAAAATTTTCATAACAAAGTATTTGCTTTACCCCGAAAAGTGAATCTCTCCATGCAAAAAGACGAGATAGTGACTCATCTGATGAAATGGATCACAGAAGATTTGTACCAGACCCTGCTAGTTCAAGACTTTAAAACTATTGCTGAATTTGTAAAGTGGATACAATATTTGTTATTTGACAAATATTGTATCCACATTTCATCACAAAGGAGGGGGAAATATCGAACCTTTTCTTAGATATTTTCTGAACGATATGCTGATGAACTCTCGTGCCATAACAATTGTCTTCTTCAAACCGAATGTGAACTACTCTCATCTGAAAACTATTTGCACATCAGTCCTGCTCGGTTTATTTTCTTCGCTCACAACATCATTATGATCGAGTTCTACGTTGCAGTCAGAGCAATGGCTCACGCATAATAGGTCTATGGGCATCTAGTCCTCCATCTACCAAACTTATGTTACAGGTTTTTATGAGTTATGAGTTCACATGTTCTGTGATCGAAAAATACTCATTTGTTACTTGCTGAGCTGTAGTACGTCGATTCCTTTCTGTCAATATGGCAATGAACTTGTCAACCACGACCTCTCCCGTGCCATTTGCTACTCATCAGATTTGTTTTAAATGCTTTTTACAGTTGTGAAACAACACCGTGGGCGATGTTGAGCTCTCCGGAATCATCTGTTAGTTTTCGCCAAACTTTCCAATAGCATAGCTAAGCATACATCACCCAAGTAACGTCGGGAAAAGTATTGAAAATTTTAAGTTCGTCAGTTGATTCTTTTAAACCAAACTTTCTCATAAAACAATAGCTATTCAATCGCGTGAAATTCTTTAAATCTCTTTTCTCTAATGTCACATGACGAACGCATGCATGGAAGAGAAATTTGATTCTTCTTCCTATACTAACACTACCTATATATATATGTGTTTATATATATATATATAATACGATGAGAAAGAAAACTTTTTTGACAAAATAATACATATATAGAAGGATTAAAATACCATTATTAGGCACACACAAAAACCCAAGCTCTACTAATAATTTGGAGATATATATATATCACAAAACTAAGGAGATAGGTTATTCCAGAATGTCTCACGTGTCCTAGTACCCTTAAAATAATTAAAGAAAATTCAGATTAGTGCTTTATCAATCAATCCTGAATAGATTATTGTGTTTTATACATTTTGTTTCTTCCTAAAGACATGCTTGCCAGTTCTTATTTGCAGTGCTGTAATCCGAGATCCCTGTCTGAAAACAACTTATATAATCACTTAAAAATTACTTATGCAAGAAAAAGTCTTTATAATTCTTATAATTTGACCAATACGAAATATATGAAGTACAACTAATATCACAAACAGCGAGTTTTTGAAAATAAACTGTTACAAATAAAAAAGGCAATCCAAAATAAACCATTTCATTTTCAGAAAAATAAATCACTTACATATATTAATTTTAAAAAATATTTATATGTGCTCTCAACAAGAAACCTTGAATCTTAATCGGAAGTTTATTAAGCGAAAAATAAGAGTTATTGGGCCACAATGTCTAAGATTTATATCACAAAAGATAGACTATTGTAGTCGTCAGAATAAAATCCTGTGTAAAGTAGACTCGAGTGTTGAGAACTATAGTTGCTCTTACTATTTTCAAAAAATAAGGTGCAGTCGAGAAGAAATATGTTGTATTTCTCAGATTATGCAATTATATCTATTTTAATGCGTGATTTAATTCTGTTTTGTTTCATAGTTTTCGAGAGAATAAGAATAATACTCTTTTGATCTCCAGAAACGTTTCACGGTCCACAGTTACATTCTAGCGTGACTGAAACCATCTTCGCAACAATAAAAACCTCATAGCAAAATGACCTTTTCTCAGGACTCATTTCATTTTGGGGAAGTCCATTTCGAATTTTTACATGCTTTTCTTCTATTTATTCTCCTTTACTTTTTTTAAACTAATACTTATTTATATTCTCTTGTGCCGTTATTGAATTAATTTTCTTGTTTTGTTGTATTTTCTTTTTCCAGAAAAGAAAAACACTTACATTTCATGTCAAGGGATAGGCAACAATTCCCTGGTATTCCGTCAAATCAAGTACCACATAAAAAATTGTTTTTGTTGAGTGTCGAACAAAGGATTTGTGGGAAAAGTTAACCTTCAGGTAGCATTAGTAAGCATGAGTGTAGGAAAGGAAGAAAAAAACATTTGTTGCTAAAATCTAAAAAAGAAGTGTTCTGTTCTATTTATTTTTCATTCTTTTTCTTATTGTTTTTAATCACTCTTTTTCTTAACATCGTACCATACTTAACACTTCTTGAAGAATAAATAGATTTTACTTACTGAGGAAAATATTATTGTACTAGAACAGCTTGATGCTGAGTTGTATATTGAACTGTTAAAGAACTTTCTAGATGTACAAAAATACACTGGATGCTGTTCTGATGCAATTGCATTCATTCGAAATGTTTTTAGGGGACTAATTACTTTTACAGTAGATGATGATCTTATTTTTACTGTATATCTTAACACCGTGCTTTTTCGCTTTTAAAAATGTTTAATCCCCTTTTTTATACCATCAAATTAAAAAAGATAACTAAAATTGCAGGAGTGATGATGATTGCTTATTAACATCGCTCTCAGAAGCAAAGCAAGGACTTTTAAGGCGAAAATCACAATTTCGAACCTTGGTCAAATGACGAGGACGACACGTGAGCTGGTCTCTCCCCCTCCATATTCTTACTCCACACCAACGGGAGAGTTTGGAAAATCAGCCAAATTTCTTACGGGCCTCAGACATTCCACACGGCGGATCTTTAGTGACATCAGGGCTCGAAACCTCGACTCGGTTAAAACAACGTCTACCGAGGTACATGGCCATAACCACTAGGCTATTGCGAGCACAATCAAAACTTTGATGATGTAGTTATTATGTAATTTAGAAGTTTGAAACTGAAATGGGATGGATCCCAATAGCTGCATCGGGGAAGGGAAGGAGTAGAGCATGAAATGTGTACCGCGTATATTAAATTTGATGTAGTGAACCATTTCCGTTTCTACATTTTCTCTTAAAATTCGGTTTCTCTGTGTCTAATTTCTAATTTGACGAAAAGGACACTAATTAGCATTTGAAGTGATCATTGCCTTATAAGTCTTCCATTTTTGACTTTACTAAATCTGGAAATAGTTATGCGCTCTCTTCATCTAACACTATTTCGACAGCCTAAAACAGTTATGGACTCTTAGGAAGGCGGAGCCGTTATTTGGCGCCAGTAATATTGCTGTGGATGACATCATTGAAGTATTGACTACGTAAAACAGATGGTGCGGTTTCCTAAAGAGCGTTCAATGCAAGTGGAATGTAAATAAACGAATAAGCTAAGATTTCCTAAGCAATACTTGATCAGGAAGATTAACGCGATGCCATTCACCGCAATATTCCAGCCATTAGATAACGGCATTATTTTTATAAGAAATCGTACCTTGATTTGTATACATTTCTATTTTCATCAATCACTAAAATATCCTAAAATTTTGCGGTATGTCTTTAATGAGAATAAAGAATTACGGATGAGATGCAACCATGCAGTAGTTTCTCAGAAGAACTAAAACAAGACAGGCGTTTCCAAAATCTCCTATTCCTTAACTGGACTTTTAATGTGCATAGCAGTGTAAATAATATTTTAAATGCTTTCTAATTAAAGAAATTTTTTCTTTTTTATTTCATTTTACTATCTTTACTTCTCCTTCAAAATGGTAGTGTAGACACTAGACATTGTTGCTATGGAAAATTTGTGTTTTAACTATGTATATGTAATCTGTACATTATCGTTATTTGAGAATAAAGACATGCTCCTTAAAGGCTTTCGAAACTCTGAAAATAAACAACTTCTTTCAACATTGATTTTTTTTTTTGCTTTAATCAAACTTCTTTTATTATTGAGTTTAATTGTTATTGTTATAATATCATATTGATAAAGACTCTAGGATATCCTCGAATTAATCTGTGTGAAAATTGTTTCTTACACTTATTTCTGAAAATATTAAACAAGTTGTGACTAATTAGCGTCGTTATAAAGGAGTATTAGACATGATTACTCAATAATGATTAGTCTAAAAGGTTTAACGAGGTTTTTCTCCAGTCTTTATCAAATATCAAATAAAAATCAAATATCAAAATAAATGAAATATTTGTGGAACATATACCTAAATTTGTTCAACTAAATATTACGGTAAAGATATCTATTTATCTGGCAGAACAGTTGACTTTAAATCAGTCGATCCGATCCGAGTAGATTCTTAGCCATGGGATCCGATTCAGGATGAAGCGCTCTGACTACCTTCGTACAGTAGCTCTATCCACTGCAGCATTCCTATAATTTCCTCTATTTTTTCCTCTCTATATCCTGTTCTCTATTCTTTATCTTATAAAGAGAAGCTAATTTACATATGGTGAGGCTCTTTTGTAAGGCGAAGTTCTCATATGAAACATCTTAGAAAAGTTAACTCCAGATAAACGGAAATGTGCGTGAAAAATAATAGTAATAACAAACGCTGAATACAAGAGAAAAACAAAGAAAAAAGATATTATGTAAGAAAGTAAAAAATGAAACAGAATACTTCCAAAATTTCCGATTGGGATGTTAGGGCTCTATTCAAAGGTTTCTCTTCACCAACTTTGAAAACATTTTATTATTTGAAATTCATAAAATTCCAACCCTTATCAACCAAATGAAACGTGATTAAGCAAAAGAGATGAAGATAAAAAAAAAATAATGAATGAATTAAGTATAGTGATAAATAAGCGGAATAGGATTAAACTGAAAGGAAATGGAGGCAGATGATAACGAAAAACTGATAGAGTTTTATGAATTGATTGGTTTATTAACATTGCTCTGATA
This sequence comes from Nephila pilipes, assembly GCA_019974015.1. NCBI lineage: Eukaryota > Metazoa > Arthropoda > Arachnida > Araneae > Nephilidae > Nephila > Nephila pilipes. The sequence goes on from BMAW01075283.1 coordinate 75,971, forward strand.
AGCAACACGAGAACTGTTGAAAATATGCCCAAGGGAACAGAGCTTACCTAATAGGGTTTAGAACTGCAAACCGGCCTCACAGGAGAGCTCACCCTCCTCCCAGCACTCTGGTTGTATTGGCAAAGAAAAGCTTTCAGCAAGAACGGGTAAAATATTACAGCACACGTTGGAACCCATAACATATTACATAATATCGAAATTCAAAGGTAAATAAAAGCTTACAAGAGAAAATGTAGTGATCAGCATCTCCAACAAGGCTGCAAAATTATAAATTTTTATTTTCCAAATTAAAACGATTTAAATAACGAACGAAGGGTTCATAACCAGCTAAGAAGAGAGTAATAAAACTTGAATTGGAATAAAACTTTAAATTATGTTTTAGAATATAGGACTGAACTCGAAAACCGGTATTACAAGTAGACCACTAGAGCTCCCATTCAGAAAAAGAGAAAGAAGCTTATTTTTTTAAATCTTAATTATGGAAAGCCGAGGAGAAGGAACTTTCATTCCCTTACTGTCAGAGTGACAGCGAATTTCGCAAACGAAAGCGCAATTTCATTACAAAAATCTCCGACATTGTAATCTGCGTCTTGAAAATATTTAAGTTGTAAAAGTTAGAATAAGTTGCTATTTTTCCTTAATGATATTAATAAAAGCTGATTTATTTCTGATGTTCTGCAGTAGCAATATTGATTATAAACTGTCATTAAAAACAGTAACTTGAAAATTGTAAGAGATGATCCACAATACGACAAATACTACTGTCGAAAGCTCGGCCTAGAAACTGAATTATAAGAATTTAATTCAAACTAGTAGACCCTCTCTAGGATATTTTGGTGGAAGACACATTCGGTGAATCTTGATCCGTCAGTGTAAATCTCCCAATTTAGAGGGCGCGAAAACCTGTTATAGAAAGAATTTACTATTTAGATCGATAAGTTCTCGATGAAATATTTCATTTGAATATGATACTAATTAGGTGAAAAAAATTAAATTATGCTGCCTCCAAATTTGATATTTCAGAAAATGAAATCTTAGGGTTAGGTAGATAGGGAGACCCCCACCAATTACCTGCAAAGCAGCATTTGGAGACCTCCTACAGGCCTTGGTAATTTTTGAAAGTAAATTCTCTGAATGGAGTTTAACTTAGTAATTTATGAGGTTAGAGCACCACCCGCAGACCAGCACTATAGACTATCATTGGTTTAATAACAGATAAATACCAGAATTTATAATTTTTGAAATTGAAATAACCGAAGGGAACCCTACTAAATGTTAATGAGAGATTATTAATTTTCTTCTTTAAGTTATTTAATTATTTATTAGAAATCCATAAGAGAGTTATTGACGACGGACTTCGTAATGTTAAGTTTCGGCAAACTGACGATGACGACACCTGAGCTAACATTTCACTCTGCGAACATCCATATCATACCACTGGGAGAGCTTGAGAACTAATATCTAAAATCAGATTTAACATTTAGCAGACCTGATACACGATGAGTCTTTTGTGGCAGCAAGGCTCTAACCCACGACTCGACGAAATCATTAGGCTCAGCGACCATGACCACAATGCTATCGTGGCAGTAAGTTTATTAAAGTGAGATATTGTAATTAATGGGTTTTTATGCTGTTGTATTGGTTATAAAGGACTCCTGGTTAGAGTAATAGGTGTCAAATCTACTTTTTCCAAGAAGTGACTCATTCGGTGCAAGTAAATTGGTGAGGTAAGATTTTATTGTTTAACTACAATCGCAGATTTTGGCGAGTTAAGAGGGATTCAAGAGAGAGGGATCTTACATAGTCGGTGAAGATAGTGATCAAATGGTATTATCTTTTTTTCTGATGTCTCTTCAAATGTATTTGTGACCTTATTTAATATTTAATTGAACTTTGTAATATATGTAGGATAAATAATGCAGTGTGGCCGTTACAAGTTGACAGCATAAATAACAATATTAAAAGATTGTCGAAACATTTTATTAATTTATCCAACAACCTCATAAGCAAGTAAATTGAATGGTTAATAAGAAGTCAGGCTTAACATTTATTTAAACTTTTCCATGCTATGAAAAAAGTCAACGACTTTAATTTATTCTCCATCACTAATTTTAGCAAATGTTATAAAGACAGTATTCATTTAATTATTATATTGTCAAAATTAATAAGCTTCGGACAATGTATCATTGTAACGAAAACAACTGACAGCTGTTTCCTGATTGGCTTAAGACTGTTATTATTTTTAGAGATCTTTTTGTCATAGACGTCTCGTAAGCCAATGAAAAGTTGTTTCACATTGCAGTAAAACTCTCCGTTAAGTCGGATTAATTGGGACAATAGCTGGATTGGGATATCGAAAATTCGGGTTAACCAGAGAAGGGAAAAATTAAATAAAATAAAAATTACCTTAGAAAATAATCTTTACATTGAAAAAATAGAGTATTAATGATATTAACAAAGGATAAGGACAAGTACTTCTTGAACAACAGAAGAGCGCTTAAAATTATTTTATTGCGCTTTCGTTTCCGATAACGTTGCACCATATGTCATTTGTCTCTGGTGATAAGAGCTGTACCTAAGGATTTGGTACTCCTCTCAGAATACTTGTAAATATTTAATATTTGTCTCCCTCCCTCAAATTTATTTTATACATTCGAATCTGTTGGAAGATATCTCAAAAGAAAATAATTTTTGAATATACGAAAATGAAAAAAAAAAATACCATTATGGAAATTAGCACGTTACTTATCAAATGTTCATGGTAGCCTATCGATCATGGAAATTTTCCCGGCCTGTGCTGTTTCCGTCGAGTAAAGAGTTCGCTCGAGTCCTGATGACACTTAAGATCCGAAGTGTAGTGGAACATCTGTCGATGTTCTAAGTCGAAGTCTTCTCGAAGGTATGTTGAGGAAGTTTTGAGAAGAAAGTGACAGTTCAGATGTCAACCTCGTCACTTGACCGATGCTCAAAATTTTGAATTGGTCGCCAATAACCCTCGTGTTGCTTCTCAGGGCGACGTTACTGAACAATCAATATGACCATGGTAGCCTAATGTTCATGGTTCAACGCAGCTGCCGTTGTTTCCGTAGGGTCGTAGGTACGAGCTCTGATGTTCGTTGCGTAAGCAGGGTTGAGGTACGTTGGATCTGGTCGAGGTCCCATGGTGAATTGGGGAAGTTTGGAAATGGATGCATCATCTCAGGTGTCATTCTTATCACTTGACTGAGGTTCAAAATTGCGTGGCCCTTCGCCAACAGCTCTCAAGTTGCTTCTCCGTGTGACGTTAATAAACAATAAAAAAATTATGAATCAGAACCCTTATCAATTTTTAAAATAAAATTTCATACAGATAATTTCATCATCCGGGTTATGCGGAGAACCGGGTTAAAGAGGTCCGAATTAACGAGATTCTACAGTAATTCTAATTTTCAAAAATATTCATAGAGTTGTGTGGGTCTTAGGTGAGTGATGAGTAACTAATTTTGGTGTCCTCTTCTTCGTAGAGAGGTTCGTATTTTTGAGATTGAATGCCAGTCTGTTCAGCTGTAATGCGGTCTACCAATTCGGATTGCAGAGAATTTCCTTTATCCGGGAGAGGAATTCGATGTGAATAATTTTTTCAAAAAAAAATAAGCAAATGTTTTAGTTTTCCTACTGCGTATTCTTAAGTGTTTGTTAATTTTTATAATGAAGTCAATGATTACCATTTAATTTATATTTGCAATGAGCTATTTGTTGATTTTCTTAGTACTGACTACTCACATGTAGAAAAATTTAACAAAAAAGAAAATTGGCTTTGAAAACATTTTTTTTTTTTTTTTGCAATTTATTTGGATTATGAAAGGTCTTTTCCTTTGGAAGTGACCTCATTCAACAATAAGAGTTTCGATTCTTTATATTGAGAAACCATTATTTTCCCAATGTATATTGTGGCCTCGGTAGCCTAGTGGTTATAGCCACGGACTTGCGGCTAGCGATTTTCGTCGAGCAGTGGGTTTGAGCCCTGATGCCACAAAAGACTCGCCCGTATACCCAAGACTGGTGCCCTTTAATTATGTCCGGGCTGAAAGTCCTCCCGTTGGTGTGGTGTGAAAGTTAGAAGATGGGTGCTAGAACAGATGTCGTCCTTGTCACATGACCGAGGATCAAAATTATATGGTTCTTATGCAGCTTTCAGTGTGATATTGATAAAACTTATCACATCCAATCCCAATCTATATCTCTTCACCAAAAGCTCCAAAGCGCAATTACTATCAAGAGAAAAATACCGTCTTCTAATTCCCAATGCATCTTTATTTTCACAAGCAATTTATTACAAAATACAGGAATGTATCGTTCGTAATGTTAACAATAGAAAGAATAAAAACAGACGATTCTATCATGCCAAAAAAATCAATTATAAAATTAAATAATAATATGAGAGAAAATTATTTAAGTAGACGATGATGTTTTGTTCCGATATTAAAATAAAATCAAGCCACATAACGGTAAATTAAATACATCTTATCGATCTTAGACAAACTTGATGCAATTATTATAATCGTAATGTACAGGGTTATTCAAAATAATTCACTCGAATTTAGAATTGCATATATTCAAAAATAAATAACACAAAATTATAAATAATGCATACATACAAAGGAAAAACTATGGGGATTTTACACTGTAAACAATAAACTACCTTCATGTGTTATCTGTTAAGCTATTTCACAAAAGCTGTTTTAGAAAACTTCATGGATCTTCCTTGCATTTGGATTTGTCGCAGTGGATCAGATTATTTGATGTTAAACAGCTGGTCACCTAAGTCGCCTGATATGTGATTTCCATGTCTAATCACCTGATATGTCCTCATGCTATTTCTACCTTTGAGGGTTTTTAAAAGATAAAGTATATTCGCCACCATTAATCACAAGTTTATTTGAACTTTATCAACGGATTTCTATCACTGCACTATCAATTATTCCTGACACTACAACGTGTTTGGCAGGAATTTACATATGGAATTGACATCACACGTGTAAGTAAAGGAAGTTAAGTGGAACACTTGTAAGATACACTTTAATATTTCCCCTATGCATTATTGTATTATTTATCATTCTGTGTTATTCATTTATGAAAATATAGTATTTTGAAATCGGGTGAATTATTTTGCATCACTCTGTATTATAATGCTAATCTCAAACCTAACACCACACACAAATACATCCTATATTTCATGCCCAAGCATTTTTATTGATGCCATTTTCTCAAAACAACGCGTTAGCATAAGTTTAAAAAAAAGGGTTACTTAGTTACTTATTTCTTTCTGTCGAAAAATTTCAAAAATAACATATTATGCTTCGAAAGATATCTTTTAAAAAAATTTCATTTCCCCCCCTTAAAAATATCTCCTCTTTTTGTCTTTCCATATTCTTTTCACCTTACACTAAGTCTTTCATAATCGAAAATTTATTCTTGAGTTTCAGAATGAGATTGTGATTACTTCTATGATTTCTTTCTCATCCGAAAGAAGACACACGTGTTATATATAACGGAACTTAACTCTAGGGAATTTAGGGAAAGAAAGGGGATATATGCTTCATTTTTTTCTGAATACTCGATGATTGTAAAATTAAAGTGGATGGCTGAAACAGTTTCCCTTTGCCGTATTCAGAAATGTAAGTAATTCCTACATTTAAATGTATAACTTGAAAGTCCATTATCCTTCTAACACCAAATTCATGAATATTTTCAAATTTACTATCATGTATCATTCTATTGTACATATTGTAGACATTGTTCTTATTGTGATATTTCAAATTTGTTCAGATTTTTGCATAAGACTTTTTCGACTAATATCAAAGAACCCAATAGAGGCTTCTAACGGATTTCCTGGCAGAAAATTGCTAAACTTTTCATATAAATTTGTGTCATTGTAACACACACACCCGTTTATGTTATTGTTCTTAAAATTTAAGAATATTCCAAAAATACGCCAATTTTCACTAGAACACATAAATTTTAAAACAAGTCTAGCATTACGGTATAGGAGATTAAATATGGAATTGATTTTACACCAAATAAAATGGGTAGATTCACACACAAATGAGTAATATTATAAAATATGCAGTTATCTACAGAATGGCGAATTCAGAAGGTAATTTTAATACTGGAACATTTTTTATTAGAAAAAAGTGTTCCAACTTCGGGTCTTATTCTTTAAGATTACGCGAAAACAGCCTTAATGCATGCAAAAATAAAATGGATGCATTGTTAAATATTATGATGTATATGAAGTGTTTCATGTAATGTATTGTTTCAAATTAGCAAACATGTGTCTTTTTATGAAACATATAAACATTGCCTAGGTGTTTTGACAGGTGGAGCTGCTAGTGTTTCACTTAATTGTAAATGTAACGAAGATAAGTAGGAAAGAGGAAAAAAGATGAAGAACACATTACTTGTATGTTGTAGGCTAGGCTTAAATTATATTATATTTCTTATAATTCTTATTACTCAAATGCATATATGAATTGTTTCCATTTATTAACATTTATAAATTTACGATAATGTATCATTCTGTGAGTACATCATAGATATAGTGTAATATTTCAAATTTATATTTAATCTCATTAAATATAAAACGAATTTTTTTTTATTAAATGTACATAATTCTTATGTGCATTAATTTTTTTAATTTTATGATAGTATCAAGTTTACCAACGTTATAACATGTTCACTGAAATGCATGAGGAGTAATATGCAAATATCCAGATGGCAGCAGCATCGCGTAATAAATGGGCAGTACGTTATGAGTTCTGAACTCAAGTGATTCATGTGAAAAGTTTTCTGACGTGATTTTAGCCGCTCCACAGTAATTGACATACTTTGAACTCGAAATGTTAGTTGCAAGAAGCCGCAAGATTCATTCCTTTTCGGAAATTATTAGAGAATTTAACATTCCTCGAACCATAACTTCGGAAAAGTGTGTCAAAAATCTTTTATTTCACGCATTTTCTCCCACCATGAAAAACGCTGTGGTTAATAGCATCTTCTTAAAGACTGAGACCATCTACATTAGCGTAGGGTAGTCAGTATTCTCAGGCAAAAAACACTGCGTTAACTAACAGCAACAACGAATGTGCGAGGTGCAACAGGTGTGTCCGTGAAGACAGTGTAGTGAAATTTGGTGTTGATGAGAAACGGCAGTAGATGTCAAATTCGAATCCCTTTACTAACAACACGCCATTGGCTGCAGTGCCTGCGCAGGATTGTTTGAACATATTGGTTGAACTTTAAATTCCTGGAAAAATGTTGTTCCTTCAGAAGAGCCCTTACTCCTTTTTGGTAAGAGCTGATGTTAGGGTTTGAGTGTGGCGCAGACCCACGAGACCATGGATTCAGGTTGTAAACAAAGCACTGTACGAGATGGTGGAGGTTTTATAATGGTATGGTCTATTTTTTCATAACATAGACTTAGTACTTTCTCAGTCAGGCATTGATTAGAAATGGTTATGTTCAGCTAAAAGAAGGTCTATTAAGCCATTCATGGATTTTATGTATCCAAACAACGATGGAATTTTCCAGTGCAACGAAGTCCTATATCATTGGACCGAAAACATTCGCATTTGTTTTGTGGAACATTTTCATAACTCCAGCGAATGATGCTTCCACTTATATTGTCAGACATGAATCACATCGATCAAATATGGACGCAATGGAAACGTTAGTTAGTGCATAAAATCCTTTACCAGCAACATTTTCGTGCTTGTGGACGGTGCATGGCTGAATATTTCATCACAGGATTTCCAACTACAAATATCAATGACACATCGAGTCACTGTATTTCGCCAGGCAAAGGGAGGTACCACATGACATTAAGTGCCCCATGATTATTGGTACTTTTTTGCGCATGGAAATAGAATTAGTATTACTCCAAAATATATATATATATATTGAGATAGTCCACTTATATATATATATATATATTATTAGTTTGAGATAAAATATTCTAGAAAAAGTAAGTTCTCCTTATTTTATACACAAAACTTTCATGCATAACAAAACTATGGGATTTTTGGCGAAATATTTTTACATTTTTGAAAAGATAGGGATTAACACTAACTTAAGCATTTGAAAAGGCAAATTCCGACAGTTCAAATTCATGTGTAAACTTTAAGTTATTTTTTTTTAATTACTATGTTATTGAAAACTAAAATTAGTTATTTACTTCATTTATGAGTATGTACGGTTAAAATTATATTCTGAAAATAAATTTTTATTGGAATTTTGATATTATGAATATTTTTGAATTTACAGAATAAAATTCCTAAACTTTTTTAATGAATACGAGGCAGAATGTCTAAGATTTATTTTTATAAATTGAGGAAATATTTTTTTTTGTTGTTGTTTGTACAAAAATGAGCAGGAAAACTGAAATTTTACATATTTTAAAATACTTTGTTTCAAAAATAATCTAACATTTTAACATATAATATGTTTTATCTTAGAAATTTAATTCTTTTTTTTTTCGAGGAAGAGCCAATTCCTTGGTGTAGAGTAGTTTATAGTTTTGTAGCAGCTTATAATACGCCGACTTTTGTCATAGTTGCTGAGTTCTTAACTAAGCATCTTTGGAAATATTAAATTGCTAAATTGTTCTGTAAGACAGTTTTTAAAAATTATATGTCGTACAAATTCAATTAATTCATTAAAATATTAAAATACTCTTTAATTTATAGCAGAATGTTCTCGATGTGTTTGAAGAAGCGCGGAAGGAATACGTGCGTGTGTGTGTGTGTGTGCGCGCGCGCGCATGCGTGCGTGCGTGCGTGCATTTGAAGAACTCGAATTATTACCTTTTCCATTTTATGCCAATCAAACTCACACGTTGAAAACTACTACTACTTTCACCTCTTGAGGAAAGAGGCCATAACCCCGATTTCTCAAGTTCTCGATTTCTTCAAAGAAATCGAGAACTTTCTGCAATAAATTAAAGAGTATTTTAATATTTTAATGAATTAATTGAATTTGTACGAAATATAATTTTGTCTAACACTTGCAACATAATGCTAGCGCTAAATTGCTAGCAAATTAAAGACACCAAGCAGTCGATCTGTCTGAAACCCTACGCTTCAGGATCAAATACATTAGATTTATTTCAGACTGATTAGCTACCACTATTTCGTATAATCCGCGTATCCCATTCTTCCTCCGCGTCGAGTAATGCACACCCACGCTCTTTAGTAGGTTTGTTGGTTTGGTATTCCATTATGTCTCTCCTACTCACGCAAGACGTCCACCGTACTTTCGAAAATGAGCGGAACTTTATAATTGTTTCGGAACAAGAATGTAAAAGAAAATTTTTGATGATATTTGAATCAATGCACTGATAGTCAATGCAATGATAATCAATGCAATGATGATATTTGAATCAATGCATAGTAATGGGATATGATACGGAAGACTCATCGTGGAATATTCTTCGGAACTTTTATGTATAGTAAAAATTTAAATTTTTGTTTAGATGACCCAGCTCCGTGGGTCACAGGTTGACATCAGACAGTCTGTGCGTTGCCCAGGCCTGTTCTAGCTGGATTTTTATCATCACTTGTTTAATATTCATTCTTCTCCTAAAGTTCTTATATTAATTTCACATCTTTGGCCTTAGATAAATTAAAAGAATTTTTAGGAGAGTTGGTCCTGTTGTGAAAACGTCCCATTGACGGAACTGTTATGTTCAATGGATCTATCAACTCCTTTGAAGTGCAAGAACGCGCTACTCTTTTGTGAAAATGTTAATCTAATGCATATCAATATGATTCAACTTTAATGTAGTAAAACAAATACATTCTTCAGTTGAAGTTCACAAATGCTGAAGATTCTTTTTCACAATGTGAAAAACTGTATTTCTCACCTAATTGAAGCTTGAAAATTAATATTTTTAAAGGTAATCATACACGCACAAATTTAATATGTGATAAAATCAAACCTTAAAGGAACTGTACTTATTAATTTCGGAAACGTTTTCAAAGAGCCCTTTTTTTTAAAAAAAAACTTTAAAAGATAAGCGCGAAAGAGATTTAATGACTGCTAAAACAAAATTCATATAATCAATAAAATATATTATCCTGTATTAATCAGACTAGTTTATTGGTTTGAATTTCTGGCTCTGAGTCCTCTTGGGACTTAATGTACCAAACACAAAATAAAACATTAATCAGGATAATACAATAACGTTAATATCTATTTTGACAGTCTGGAAAACTGTACCTCCGACTTATTTAAGCTAGGAAGAGAGTATATTTAAAACTAAAAATCGATCAAATGAGATGTGCGATATTAGGCCTAAATCAACCATTCACCAGTTACAGAAATTCATTCATATAGATGAATCACAACGTTTATTCATAAAGTGGGGAAAAGCTCTGAGAAATATGAAAAGTAAAATTAATTTCTAAATTATCAACAGGGATAAGGAAAGTTATATAATCTATGAACAACACATTAAGATGTTATTATATATTATTCTGTAAAAATTAAATATTACATTGTAATAAATTATATATTATATTGTAATAAATTATACATTATATTAAAATAAATTATATATTATATTGCAATAAATTATATATTATATTGTAATAAATTATATATTATATATTAATTATATTCCTTTCGGGATAAATTAACTGAATATGTAAATTAATTGTAATGTAAAGTTTTTATGTTCAATTTATCAAAAGAATTACTTTCCAATATTTATCACCTTATTTCGTTTCTTCGTAGATCAGATAGGTATATCTACTCTTAACGGACAAGTTTAAATTAATGACATATATTAAAAGGCATATTAAGAAAATTAAATGTATTATGTATGAAGAATATATATAAAACTAGAAATAAGTATTTCATTTTTCCATTATTAAAATTTATGTTATTATTGAATTGGATAAAAATCACACATTACGATTGGCATGTTGTTCATTAAGTAAACTCTTTATTCAACTGAAAATAAACTTAAGAAAACCACTCCAAATAACCATATTATTTAAAGAATTTTGAAAAGTAGGTACCATTAATATATTTTTATATCCATATTGTTTACAATTTCTTTCAACATCATAATAATCATTTCCAAAACTATCCAACAAACACTGAGAAATCTGAAATCTACTTCTATTCTCTCTGTTCCAATCACCATTACCATTTTGTATCCCAAAATGAGCCATTGAATATATACAGGCTTTGAAAATACGAATCTATTTTTCCTATATTTTTGTGCGTCCGTTTTCCTAAGAAAATGTCTAAATTATGATAAAAGCCTTTTTTAACCAATAGTTTATCAATTTCGTTTATCTTTCCTATTTAAAGATGTCTAATAATATGTGATATGTCACAAATTTATTTAATTCATTACATTTATTATATTTAGTTTTTTCTCTATGGTCCACTGGTAGACATCACAGTCAACAAATGATGTCATAGTCAACGATGTTATCTGGAGCAGTAAATTCCAATAATTAACTACTTTTTGGTAAATTAATAAGTACTACCTTTCCCATAAAATCGCTTTTAATTACTTTTTGGACAGAAGACAATCTTTTGCTACTTTTCTACCTTTGTGACTGTGTTTAAAAAAATAGCTTTAAAAAAATTTTCAGTCTGACATGATGTGCATGTGTAGCATTCATATATATGAAAATCGTTATTTACTCCAAACTAGTGGGTGTGGCTTGATTCCATTTGTGGAACAAAAACATTTTGTTGTACAAGGTGGCCGCACTAGCTTAGTGGTCATGGTTTCGGATTCGTGGCAGGCGGGTTTCGTTCAGTCGCGGGTTCTAGCCTTGGCCGCTGAAGACCCGCCGTGTAGCCGGGGCTGATGCACGTTAAATCTATCGGGGCCCAAATTCCTCTCGTTGGTGTGGTGTGGATGTTAGGAGAGGGGGTGCCAGCTCAGGTATCGTCCTCGTCGCTTGACCGAGGTTCAAAATTACGAGGTCCTTTGCCAATAGCCCTCGTGTTGCTTCTTGTACGACGTTAATAAAAACTAAAACTTGTTGTACAAGGTTGTAAAATTAATCTTATTTGATAAAATGTTTGATTAATTTAATCGTATTTTGATTTAACTGAATATACGTGGTTTAGAATAACATTATATGTATCTTTACAGTTTGCTTTAAGCATGCACAAAGGCTACTGGAACAGGTCTCATAATCTTTAAATACTATCAAATGATGACGATGATCTCCAATTAATTGACGATGACAAAATGTCGTATAAGACTCCATTTTCCTAACTCTTACGCAACATGATTCGAGACAAAGTTCAAATTAATTGATAGTTGATTACTATTGATCCGATTGACGAGTATTTAGTGCAATCGAATTGATTTATTGATAGTTTATTAACGTCACACTAGAAACAACACGAGAGTTATTTACGATGAAACTCATAATTATGAGTAACGGTCAAGACACAATGATGACAGGCGGCACCTTCTCACCATACAAATGTGAGGACAATGAGCCACGATAGATTTAACATGCATCAGACCCTCTACACGGTGATTCTTTGAAAGCATTAAAACTCAAACCCATGACTCGACAGATACCGCGCCGGTCATGAGCTCAAGTCCATGCCCACTCACATACCGCTGTAGCAATATCTCTTGAGAGTCAATGCTCTATTTGAACCATAACTTATCATTATTGCAAAAAGTAAATATAGTTTTAGTAGTAATAATAAAATTTAATTATTCTTTATGTATTAAAAATATTATTATTTTCTTTTTCAAATACTTTATCAGACATTACATAACAATTCTTGTATCATAGCATTTTCAACCCATTGCATTAAAAGTTTTAAGTATTATTTAATAAGCTATTTATTTCTTAAGATAAAATTTGGAGAAAATTATCTAATCATGAGGCATTGTCATTATTATTATTTTTTTCCATGGAAACACAAAAAAGGACCAATATCTCACAGAAATCATCTTTCCTTTACATAGAATCGCAAAACTACTCTTTTATTAAGCATTAATCTATCCTTAGAATTACTCAGTTTATTCAAAGAAACTAATAAGAATAAATTCAATTTCTTCTTTAAAAGTATCTCATCGATACAATTCTTAAATGTCGAAAACTAATTTAAATTAAAATCTTTACGAAAGCACTTACAAACAAAGGATTCAAAATTAATTCGAAAACATCTTTCTTGGTTCTTTTTTTTTCCTTCAAAACACTTCAGAGAAGGAATTGTATTCTTTTAAGTACTTAAACATCTAACGTTTCTTTTTAAAAAAATGAAATAATTAAAATTTGTATCATTTGCCACCACATCATTGTTTAAATACGGAAGAATATTTAAAATGCATTTGTTTGCGCAATTAGCAAAGCTTAAATTGGAAAAGTGATCTGATTATTCTTTTAAAACCTATGTTTATACAAGAAAAATATGGTTTTTTTTCTTTTCTTTTTTAGATTTATTTAATGTTTACATATCGTCACCACAACTTCTGGAGAAAGAACAACTGAAACTCGTGTATGAAAAGAAGTGAAGTTTTACAAATAGTTTTTTCAAACTACATTCCCAATAATATCAGAAAAAATTTCTAAGTGCCATGATAGGATTAGAAACAAACTAGACATTAAAATGATTAGAAAAATAAAAGGACGTTCTTATTACAAATGTTTGAAATGAATCTAATTTTTTTTAATGAAAAGCATCTTCAGATAAAGTTATGTATACAAGGTGTTTCGAAACTCTTGGACAAAAATTTAAGGGATGATAGAAAACATATAAACAAGCAATTTTCTTCACACAATACATAGGCGTGGAACAAGCGGTTAACCGCTAGACGGCGCTGTAATGGAAAGCATTAAGCACGAGTTTTCTTACTCACCGTCATTTCTTCAGTGGATTTCAGGTGCCATGGCTAAGGCTTGTTCCATCACTAATAAATATCTATAATAATTAATGTTCAGTAAAAAGCAAATAAATAGGCAAATAAGACTTTAAATGAATTTTTAATTAAACAATCAATATTCACTATATCTCTTATGATTGCTTGAGCAACACTTCCGTGGACTCAAAAGAAATTTAAAAGTTTTTTAATTGATTTTCATTACAGAGGGGTCTGAGTAAGATCGAATCAAACTTCTACCTTTCACCTACTGTAATTTTCCTCACTACATTTCAATTTATATACTATATTTACTAAAAAAGGCCGGGAATGATTTGTTTTATATCATAAAAGCTTATGTGTAACTATATTACAAATATCTGTTGCATGATGAACCTGCTACTGTTATTTGAGAGCAGAATACAACTCCATTTTAAAAGGAAAAGCCTGAAAATTGCTTTCTCTGTTACATTCGAATTTTATATATCTGTCACAGAAGCAAATAAATTTTAAAAGAGACGTTGAAATAAGGGTACGAATAGCTAATTTTTGTATAATTTGGCTAATAATTATTAGAACCTATAAGACACGATACATATTTTAATTTGATATTTTACCTGAACATCTTGGATTCGTACTGCAATTTTCAAAGCTATAGAAAGACCACCTACAGACGAGTAAATAAACAATTTCTCAAATAAATAATAAATATAATTATTTTTGATGTTAAATCTGTAATGTTATCAAAATCCTTTCGTATATATCAAAGAATTAGGAGACGCTCAAAATTCACAAAGAATAGCAAAAGAAGGTTGTCATACGTAAAATCTTGTTTGATTCATGTTGTATAGTATTTCTTGAAAAATTTCCTATCTAAGAATTTCGCTCATCTTTTCTACAATTCCTTATACTTTCTCGTTGAGAAAACTGAAATCCGACATCTACTTTTTTTTCTGTAGCAGCGTTGTACAATACATGAGTATTTGAAAAAAAAATTAATGTTAATTTACGCACCAAGATATTTCCTTATCTTTTCTTTTTCTTTTATGTGAGTCATTTTAGCTTATTATTCTGTTTATTTTATAGACAACCTTGCACAAATTACATTTGCTTTATAAAATTAGTCAACAATTATAAATGCTCGTGTTTTGTTACTTAAATATTAAACTTCTCTCTAAATATTAATTAAAATTCATATTTTTCGTTTCATCGATAAAACAAATGCTATTTTTTTTAAAATTGCAGATTTATATATTCTGTATAAAACGGCCATCTGTTATCGGACATTTAACAAAATTACTTTTAATAAGCAAAAGAATATATTTTTAAGGCTTACTCTACTTTTGCAATGACTGCCCTTCATTACTTTGAGGTATTGCCGTATCTGAATAGGTCGCTCCTTCTTGAATCTCACTTAACTTATCCATTCTAAATTAGGATCAACTAATAAATTCTTATCTCACCAAATCACTCGTATGATTCAATCACTTCTTACAAACCGATAATTTTTATCTTAATACTTCAACTGGAATTCGTTTCAACCTACAAAACTAATTAATGAGCTTCAGTTCAAATTATAGATCTCTGTCAGCAAGGCGGTATCCTCAATCTAGCTTCATTTTCCTTTCAATTCTATTTTATTTATATACCATTATCTCTAATACCATTATCTACTTATCTTCACTTCTGTTTCATCTAGTTCACCTAATCACGTTTCATTTTTCTTGGGAAGAAATTGTAATTTCAAGCAGTTCAAATGATCATAATGTCCCTGAGGTCAGTGAAGAGAAAATCACGAATAGCCCACGTTATACTTTAAGCACGACATTTTATATGATTTTATTCTATTCTATCTGTTCCATACTCCTTCAGTTCAATTCATATTCCTTTCGCAAAGTTTATGCTAATAGACCACTAAAAGAAGGGAAATGTATCTTCCTTTTTTTTTTCTGTACAAAAGCTTCTCTCTGATATTACACAAAAGACGGAAGGAAATATTTAAATAAAAAATTTACAAATATCTTTGAAGTGTTTTAAATCCACTGATAATTACAAAATTACGTATTGAATATCAAAATGTTGTGTTATATTTTTTTCACACAAATTCTTATATTTTTGTTTTATAGCATTTTATTACAAAAAATGCATATATACTGAACATTTTATAAATAAAATCATTTATTGAAAAAGTACAGAGAAAATCAAATCACTTAAGTATTCGAACTTTTCTCAACACAGAATGAAAGAAAATATACAAATAACAAAACATTTAATAGTCAGTTGCAATTCCATAAGCAAACATTTTACTTTCCTTGAGCTTTAGCATTGTTTCGATTGATCCCTTTAAAAAGAATGTTTCGTTTTCTATTGTTTTCATAATCAGAACGATTTTGGTGTTATTTTTAAAAAATATTATATTTCTGTTTTTCGAGGCTTAGAATTAATCCAATTTATATTCCATGGGAATTTTATGTTCGTTATATAAATAAATTTACATAAGTCTTAGACAATTATAGAAGAATCTTAGGCAAAAACTTTAAATGGTATTTTAGGACCCTCCTCCTCTCAAAATTTAAAACCATTTTGCAAATTCGGTGTTTCACTGTTAGTTCCAAATTTACATTGAAAATATATTTATCTTCTTTCAATGAATCATAGCATTCTCGATGAAAGTTAAATCATTCATTATCTAAACATATTCAAACCAGTATATCATGTTGAACTGTAAGCAACTAAGATTCGTTACATTTAATTCTGTTATTGGTATAGGGTGGCGTAAAAGATACACACTTTCCGATTTAATTTCCTCATAACTTAAATAATTGAGAATAAATATTGTTTTGTTTGAGACGAAAATAAAAATGTCTGTTCTTGAAATTTTATTAACGTTTCAAAACAGTATCTACCATTTATTAACATTTTAAGCAATAACCAATCACAGAGTCCTGCTCATTCTGAAACATTTTGCATTATTTCTCGAAGTGTATTATGGTGATATCTTCTCTAAAGTTATTCATTAACTGATCCAAGGTAAGTTACTTTTGTCGCGATAAACATATTTTTAAGGTAACTCGAAAGCTCCAATCAGGGGACCGTGATAACAAGTTAAATCGGCGGTTACAGAACAAGGAGTTTCAAAAGACAGTTGCATAATTTCAACACGTTGTCTAAGTGTATATAACTGAATATTAAAAAATTCTCCTTAAGCTGTACTGTAACCTGAAATAAAGTGGAGAAACATTAGTTGCAGCCTAACATTTTCGCATCATTTTAAAATCGGAAAGCAACTTTTGAGGTATTCTGTATTTCTACCTACAACGATGTGTCCCTCTGATCCATATATAATAAGATCGTGTGTAGCACTTAGCCACTCTTCACACCAGTCGAATCTGAATCAATAAGAATCAATGCGATTCAAAGGGAACCTGACTCACCAAGATTCGGCTTAGTGCTTCATCACTCAAATTCACTTAGACTCGGTTTCCGCAAACGCGCCAGTCGAAAATGGTTAGCCTCGATTCAAGTTCGTACGGGATTCGGACGGTCAAAATTTCTCTTTCCAATCATGTATCAATAGCCTGAGATGCCGATGGATGTGGAGAGCTATTAATTTTTAATATTTTTCATCTATCTTTAAATTTTTAATTCATTTAAGGGTCGTACGACCGTAACCCTTTAAAATATTTGATGTTGTGAAAAAATATATATTTAACTAACTAGAAACTTTCCTGAATATCTCGATTATTTCCCTAGATATGATTAAAAATATACATGCTGACTTATATAAATTTTATCGAAGAGAAACTTTATTCAATTTTTAAAAAAATATTTTTTTCCCATCATTTTACGCAATGTATCTTAAAAATATTGAAGGCAATCTCACTAAAATTTGTCACTATTATATTGTTTTATATAATTGAAACTGAAAATATGTTGCTTCTTACGTGTTTTCAAATATGTTTTCAGCAGTAGGTACCAGCTCAGGGGTCGTCCTCGTCACTTTACTGAGATATTAAGAGTTCCATCACCAAGAGCCGTCATCTTGATTCTAATTTCAACGTCAACAAAACAATCAACCAACCAACCAAGTGCAACTCTATTAAAAAGAATTCAAACAATCCACAATCCATCATTTTAATAGTCACAAACAGACCAGTCCTTCATTTTAACAATTTCCGTAGTGTTTCTAGTACTTCTAGCATGTCTAAAATACAATATCAATATTCATATCTTAATTTTACTGCTGTTTGTATTAAATTCTTGCCATATTGAGATCGGATTTTTTAAATTTTTTGGAACGAAAAAAATCAGAGACCATTTGTGCCATATTTTTTATTTAAAAATTTTAAATTTTACTGTTATTCGATGAAATATCATCGAATATTTTTTTCCAAATCATTTTTTGAATAATTGGGTTAATTTAAGAAAACTTTTAATGCATATCTTTAAGGTTAATAGAGTTTGAAAATAGGTACTGTGTTTTTTGTACCCCATAAAATGCCCTTTTTACGCAGGAAAGAAAAACAAATTAAAATTGGAGTGATTCTAAGGGCTCGAAGGAAACAAACACCCCCACCCCCATATATATATACAACAATTCCTGAATAATCCGGTACTAAGCCAAAATTAATATTATTGTGAAACATATTTCAAAAATAATATGATAATATAGTACACATTAAATATCACAGAATTTAGGGACATAAGGTCTGAAATTAACAGGATATAGGACTAGATGCTAGAAATTAAAAGGATATAAGAATATATAACCAGAAAGTGTTAGGATGTTGGAACTTATTGCACAGTAAACAAGAACTAATATTATAGAACCTACAACTTAAAAAGTAACAATTTGAGAACATTCTTAGAAAGCAAAGTAATCCCAAACTTAGAACAATACTTTGTATAAGTGAAAAAATGAGTATCAAACCATTGTAACAAGGGAATATTAGTTTTTACGAAAGTAATAATAGTATAAAAATCATTCTATGAACTTGAGGTACGTTTTATGGTTGGAAAAAATATTTGCCTGTATGTGAAGAAATTTCCAACATTTTCTTTAGTATGTAAACGAAATTTTGAGTAGATAAATTACACATACACAATTGTCCGAAAGCAAATATGGGCTGTTGTATAGATAGTTTCAATTTTGGTTTTATCTTGATTCAATTCATCGCAATCTACTATTTTGTAGTCGGATAAAATTCCTATCTAT
Source organism: Nephila pilipes (assembly GCA_019974015.1). NCBI lineage: Eukaryota > Metazoa > Arthropoda > Arachnida > Araneae > Nephilidae > Nephila > Nephila pilipes. Next base: position 95,074 of record BMAW01075283.1, read on the forward strand.
CTAATTTCGTTTCTATGTCTTTTCCCATAATTCATCAATGTAAACACGATTCATTCCTTTGTTCGTGCATGTACATATACATATGTTCATTCATAAAAAAAGTGGATACTTTCTCTTTCACTGCGTAAATAAAAGTAACAAAAAAAAGCAGAATAGGGACAGAAACCACCTTTGTACAGCAGAAAATTTGTTTTCTGCAGAACAAATTATAGGAAATCGATGCACGGCTAGTTTTCGTCGACAATCCAAGGACAAAAAGGAGTGGTAGTAAAAAAAAAGAAGTGAAATTATTCTGTTGATAAAAAAAAGCAGCCCCGTAGCATACTTCATCTTAGACCAAATCTTTCTCATAGAACAGTAGAAACTTATCAGTAATTACATTTTTCCCCTCTTGGCTTTTTTCCCAGGGTTTGTATTAAAAAAATTTCTTGTTTGGGAAAGAAATTGGGTTAGACATTAAAGAATGAGGAAAGTCGTGTCACTTGATTATGCAAATTGAAAGGGTAAACTAGATACTTTGCAATAATGCCTTTAGTATTAGCTTAGTTAAGTTGAATTACACTCCAACACGAGTTACTATACATATTATTTGTTACTAAAGGAAATAATTTGATATACGAGTATATCGATCTATCTATTAACCATTTCAGTCATCTATTCAGAAATTGAATTTGTTTGCTTTCTTATCGTCACAATGAAAAATAACTCAAGAGCCATTGATGACGGACCTTGTAATTTTGAGTCTCGGCCAAATGACGAGGACGATACCTGAGCTGGCACCACCTCCAATTGTTTGTGTGAGACATTGGAGTTTTATAAACTAAAAATATATCATTGGTCACATTTACATGATATTAATTTACAATTGTGATCCTATATTGCGCTATTATAATTTTAAGAAAAAAATATGAAGTGTTTATTTTGCTACGAAGTTTGCAAGCACCAATGGAGCCGAGGTATCATTCCTATAAAGAATAAAAGTTTCGGAGCTCAAAAAAACCAGAGCTGATCACTTTAAAAACTCATGCTAAGGTTTTGTATAGTTATTTGTTTTTCATTTTTTTCTAACACCTTCTAGAATATTTATTATGTTTTCATAGCAAAATTTAGAATTTTGCTACTGTTATTTATAAAGCCATGTATTCTTAGTCCGAGAGAATGTTGCTGCTTTAGTTGAGTCAACTGCATATGCTTTTAGCTTGTTAATAAAACTACGTTATTCGGATATCTATTGTGTCTTCAATTCAACTTGCTAATACATCTACTTGATATTATAAATGATTTATTTAACAATAAATAACATTTATTTTTTTAAGTGTGAAGCTAAAAAAGATTTAAGAAATCTTAAAGTCAAAAAGTACTAAAACCCAAAGATATTTTTGACGTTTTAAATTAAAGCATGCTTATTACTTTCCATACAATATCTATGTTTATTTGATCAGAAATTTATCATTTAATAAGAATGTCTGAATCATATGCATAATATTCAAAATTTTGTATTCTCAATTAATTCTTTTTTTAATTTCAGATCGATAAATGAATAAAATAGATTTTTGAACAAATGCTAATCGCATCCATTTAAAATCTCAATTAACTCAAAATCAAATAATTTGCAGAGCATTTGAAATAAATCTGAGAAAGAAAAGTATTGCAGATATGTGAAAAACTGCTGTTATAACATATTTGAAAAAATAGTGTGATACATTCAAAGAGTGTTTACACAGTTTTAGAATGATTATATGGTAGTTTTTCAATGTTTAACACATAAAGATTAATTTTTAAAATTTTTGCTATCAAAACCTCATTTCTGGACTATATAGCAACATCTTGCTTGCATGATAGAAGGGAATTTCTACGGGTATTGCTTGTCCTTCTACACTACTTTCCAGAATCCATCAATTGTGGCCTCTGGAAAGTGGATTAGCTGTTAGAAAGTCTCCTTTTAGCAGACTAAAAGCGTAGCAATTAACAGGATTAAATTTCAACGCATCTTTCAGGAATTATGGTTAAAAATTTTATATAAAATACTGGTCGTTTATTTTTTCAACCTTCAATAGAGCTGATTAACAATCAAGCAAGTGATAGGGCATAACTTGGACTTCTAGCTCCCTGCTCCACACACGGTGCAGTAGGGGATGCGTTGTAGGTGACCACGCATCTCTCTAACTATAGCCTCTGCTATTATCAACGCCATCTCTCCATTTTAAGCTGAGCAGCAAACACGTAAACATTCATGGTACAATTGATACTTCAGCCAAGTGCAAATTGCTTAGTGTTATTCACTTTATTCAAACAGAAGAAAATCAACAATAAGGGGGCCAAATATGCAGTGCAAACTCTTTGAGTGATGGTATCGTGTGTGTATGGTATAGACAATTTAAAGACGGGTGAACCGACGTTCACGATAAAAGGGAACACGAGGATAAATCTGATCAAACAAACCTTCAAACATCATGAAGGTCATGGATGCGGGTTTGTATGACACAAAAGGTATCTTGTTTGTTCAGTTTATGAAACCGGGACTGTGATCAATGCACCTGCTTCAGATTTTACAACGACTGTAAAGAGCCATTCAAAGCAAAAGAAAAAGAATGATAAATTCTGGAGTTGTTCCTATTCGTGACAAAGCTCGACCTTGATATGACAAATGTCTGAATCTTCACTGCGATTATGTTGAAAAGTAACTATTTTTATATGTAACTTTTAGTAATAAATTCCTTTTTTATGTACTCTGACTTTTATATGGTTCCTTGGAAGTTGGAAAATATGGCCTTCGTACTTGTATGATTTTTATTTTACAAGGAATGCAGAAGTAATTTGAAGGATGATAAGTAACTTTATATTGATGTAGTTTCAGTCTTTCAATAGAATATCTGCTGCAACTATCACCGATACAACATTATTCTGAATTAATTTTAATATTGTTTAAAACTCTTATTCTTTGCTTCCCACTGCAAGAGAAATCTATGACATTTGCAAAGCTTTCATTTAATCTTTCATTAAATTCTCGAAACCAGTTTTAAACAATTTTACCTCCACATTTTCGAGAGTAAATAGAAATGTTTTGGTTGCTATCATTTAGACATGTCTCCATTCTTCTTCAAGATTAGCTATATATTTCCATTTATATATCTCCAGCTAAACGGTTTCCATTCATTGCTCTATAAAATTCCTAGCGTTAAGCCACGTGTCTGGACTCAAGACGACGAACATTAAGTTTTTTTTAGTTTTTTCAAGCTGTAAGTCTTGGTTTATTATTCTATTTATTGTTGCTACAGATGTTTACAACTGAATTCCGTGTCGGTGGACTATTTTTTTGTTACCATTGGCTCTACTTTCGAAACATTTGAAACTGCATGCATAGTTTTTGTATTTTCATTTCGAGTTTTCTTTCCAATAGGAAGTGATGATTGACTCCTTTTTAATCAATAATGCTACTTATTTTGCACGTATCAATTTTTATACCGTGCAATTCACAACATATTTTGATTGTGATTAAGTACTTATCATGGGAAAAAAGAAAAATGCATCCTTTTATCCCTAATTTGTTTATGTCTGCTATTTCGGAAGAATAATAAATTAGTGAGTATTAAATGATAGCTTAAATGTCAAATCATAAACTGTAGGAATTGTTGGTCCAAAATATTTGCATTATATAAATCTTTTATTGAAACTATTCTAAATATATGTTAAAACCCTCAATAAAAATTTGATTGATTGATTACTCATTAACATCACACTTATTAGCAACACGAGGGCTATTGAGACCGGACCTCGTAACTTTGAACATCAGTCAAGTGACGAGGACGACACCTTAGCTGACACCTCCACCTCCCAAATTTCGCACCACTCAAATTGGGAGGACTTGGAGCCTTGACAGATTTGGCATTTAGCAACCCACTACGTTTCAGAGGCATTAGGATTCGAACGTTCGACTTAACGAAATAATGCGGTGGTGAGTTCGCGATCAAGACCACTAGGCTAGCATGACTTCACCCTCTATGAGAAACCACAAAATTTTGGACATGACATTCTCAAATGATTAAAAATTTTATTTGAATAAGCTCCCCTTCTCAGTTTTACATTTTGATTCTTTTTACAAACTACGCAACCCAAAAATTCAGAAATAATATTATTTTTAGAATGATATTTGGCATTCGTACAATCTGTAAGAGTCATCAGTTTTGACGTAACGAACAATTACTTTCTTCTTTAAATGAATTTTAAAACAATTCATCTTTCAAAATTACTCCTTTTTTGGATGATTGTCCCAACAAACAATTTTAAGAAATTCCTTTACTATGTAAATACGTAATTAACATTTTATGTAAATATTCCTCTCCCTTTTGGAACTTTGATATTTTAATTAATTTTATTTTTAAATGAATTGCCAAAAATCATTTTAACTTTAATTGCAGTTCACTTAAGGCTCTTAAAGAGGTAATTAATTTTTCTCTAAAATATTAATTGATTCTAGTTTTACATGATCCTAAATTAAATAAAAGAGAATTAAGGGGAATAATATTATATTTAAGCAGTGGATTTATGTAAGGAAAATAAGAAAACTTCAGCAGTACTGAAATGTAATAAAAGATTAAAATTACATATTTCCGGATCTATTAATTTCTTTTTTGTTTTACATTTTAACGGAATAAATTTTCTGGAAAAAGAATTTTTAACATTATATGGTGTTTTAGGGAAAAGATAATATTTTTTTTATTTAAGAAATTAATGGAGAAACTTGAAAACTTCATTCATCACTAAAAGGTGATCACGTGAATGCATCAAAATATTTTCTAAAATGATTCTATTTGTGATATTCTCCATATATTTATACATATGGTCAAAAGTAAGTTGTTTTTAACGATTTATTTAATAATTTATTAATTTTTTTACCATAAGAGAAGGATCTAAGAATGTCCGTTTTATATTTATTTATAATTTCATAATACCAGAAAAGATTATAGAACACAATGAATTGGCAACGATGGACCGTTTACAAAATTCAGAACTTAGTTCGACATTCAAGTTACAATAGCACTCAAAAGTATTTTGACAAAGAAAATTTTAATTATAGCAGGGTCTACCAATGAGTTAAATTTTTTTATTCATCACCTAATTAATGTCGTTAAAATTGTTAAGTGATCACGGAAAAGCTTAATTTTTATTCTTATTTTCTTCGAAATTGAAATATAAATCATAATTTACACATCGATAAAAAGTTGTAACAGTTATATGCGCATTTCCCTTAAGTTAACCTCTAGGGTTTCTTTACTACGATGTTTGATGTGAGAACCTCACTTGTGAAATAACCGGGACATATGTAAATTAGCTTTACTATTTAAGAAAAGTAGTGAGTAGCATAAGAGAGATGTAGAGATTCATAGGAATACTATATCGGTTCCAACATATGGGAGGTGATATAATGAGAACATATATTTGACACAGTACTCATCACAAGAAGTGTACTAAATTCGAATCCAGTTAATTCAATCATACTGTTTCGCATTATTAAGGCAAAAAGAATTCTCCATTATAATATCTGTTGTGGACACAAATAGTAAAACGTTCAACATTATCAATTTGTTTTGATATAACTTTTTCAAGGTGAATAAACTGGTTAAAGATCTGACTTTTATTACATCACTATATCACTTAATTACAACAAAGACAATTAGCTACAGAGTCTTTTAACCAATAATTTTTGTAAGTAACAAATTGTAAGAATAATTGCTTTGTAAGAATAATTGATTATTGTAAACCATTATTTTAAATATCATTAATATTTTGTTGGAAACCCTTTCAAAGCTGTTTCAGATCTCTTAAGCATGATTACGTCGCACTGAGAAGCAACGCAAAGTCTGTTGGCGATGGACCTCGTAACTTTGATCCTCGGTTAAGTAATGAGGACGACATCTGAGTTAGAAGGACTTGCTATCTAAATATCCCCACCTCGTCAACAGGAGGACTAGGAACCTCGACAAGGTTTAGCATGCATCATCCCCGTACATGGCAGGTTTTTAGAGGTATCAGCCCTCGAGCCCCCGACATGATGAATACAACGCCGGGCCTGAATTCGCGACCATGACCAATAGGCAACCGCGGCCATCATATGCTCTTAAACTTGGAGTCTGTTAACGTTTTATATTTTCTATAGCTGCATAATTCTATTCAAGTTTTTGATGCATGATACAAACCATCGAGATTTATGTGAACGAACTTATTGTCGGCCTTATCTACCTCTTCTGACAAACGTTCTCTCGTATTTAAACCTGAAGCTTTAGTACGCTATGTTATAACTTTAAACGTTGAATAAATAATGTAACGTAATGTAAAGTAAACGTAAGAATTGTTGAACATCACTAGATACTTGTTTCATATCATTCTCGTTCTAGAAATCTCATTTTTTGGCTATTTCTGAAGCATAATGGTCCAAAACCTTTAGAGGGAAAATATCCCAACTGCACAATATTCCACCAACGTATTTTATAGTTGGAGAAAATATTGTGGAATATTTGTTATTTTTAGCGGACGTTGCCTTCCTTTTTTAAAAATGAGATTTAAATTAAATATCCTTTGTCGAAAATTGTAAAGAGAAGTAAAACTCTCTTCCAAATAGATTTATTTAAGAATAAAAGGAATCGTGAGCGTGAAACTACTTTTTAAAATTATATTCATAATAAAACCTATGAAGTAAACTGAAAATAATATGCTTTAGAATTTTCATTGAAATTAATATATCTGTATACATGTGTTATACAGTTCCCCACTTTTTTAAAATGCTGTTATATATTAATAAGTAAATAAAGTTTAGTTAAATTCAAACAATTTCTATCATCAAAAGTAATACAAATTTATAAAATATTTTACACAAATATTTTTCATCAAAAAATCTTGCATTAAGTTTAATATTAATTAATCAAAAAAATGCACTTTAATGTCTACTAATTTAGAAAAAGCAATTGCAAAAATGTTATATAAAACAATTAAATGTCTTTAAAAATTTAAAGGAAAGAATATCTCGAAATGATACTTCAAATACGAAGGTAATTCTGTAAGTAGGATACAAAAGCCAGAAAAAGTAAAACTTACTTTCTTGTAAAGCACATTTATTTCTCATATAATCGCCATTTACATTGATACCCCTTATCCCACCTTTTTATGGGTCACTCAAAACCTTCTGTCTTTGAACTGCTGTTTCAGCTATTTATGTACTTCGCTTTCAGCGTCTGTATCCATCATGAAAAGCTTGCAAACCGATTGCAATTTAAATGGACCACACAAGTGATAATCGTTTGGAACTTGGTCAGGAATGTAAGGCGGATATTCAAGAAGTTTCCAGTTCTTCCCATTGTAAATCAATCTCTATGATGCATGATATTGTTGTGATAGAACAAAACTCGTAGAATCAATAATTCTTTGAATTCCTTCGACAGAATGCCACAGTTTCCCATTATTTGAGGAAATAAACGAGAAAAGCGTGTTGAGAATCCCCTAATACTGTAAGTGTAACCTTAAATCAAACTACTAAACTTCCTTAAGTTCTCAATCTGAAAGTGATATGAGTGAGTGATGATGATTAATGACACAAGACTAGATGAGGCTATGTGGCACCAAACAAGGAAAAATTGTGGTCTAGATCAGGGGTCTCCAAACTACGGCCCGAGGGCCACATCCGGCCCGCGGACAGATTTTGTCCGGCCCGCGGAGAGCTAGCATACTTGAAAGAAAACTCCTTCTAGAGAACATATTTATTTTTTATAGCAAATTAAATTTAGTTTACTGAAGTAATCTATTTTTATGTTGAATAATTATTAATATGACATCTACATTGATATGGTCATGGGCTAACTACTCATAACATTGTTGTAGGTTACTATATACTAACTAACAAATTATTGAAATGAATCCAACTAACATTTTATACATTTTAAATGAAAAAATAACTTATAACAAGCATAATGACATATGAAATACTAATGAGATTTATGTAATTGAGATTTTCCACTGACAATAGTTTGTAGTTGTGGACTAATTTTACTTGTACCAATTATTAAAAGAGATTTAAGATGCTCATCAGTTAATTTAGATCTGTAAACATTTTTTGTGTACTTCATTTTGGAAAAGGTCTTCTCACACAAATAAGTAGTACCAAAAACAGAAAACAGCCCACGAGCAAATTTATGCAAATTATCAAATTGTGTCAGTGGAAGACACTTATAAAATTCCAACAAAGATAAGTTTTGATATTTGTTCTTAATTATATCACTGCACTGTAGATCAATCATTTCCATTTGAAGTTCCGGGGCTAGGGTTTCAATGTCAGTATCAAAAGGATTCTGAAAAATCTTAATTTGATTCGCAATGGCATCAAAGTCCGAGAAACGAGTATCAAAATTTATTTTCAAAGCACTCAAAGTTTCGATTGCAAAATCGATAGGAAACTCGGTCTCAGTGGTGTGGCTGAATATTTCACATGTTTTAAAATGTGAAAAACATTTACTTCGTTATTGTGATTGAAACAGTATCAATTTCTTCCGGAATGATTTGATATTAGTGTATAAATCAGGAAGATGCTGGTTTTCTCCTTGCAATCTCAAATTCAGTTCGTTCACATGTTTTGTCAAATCAACATAGAATGCTAACTTCCACAGCCATGCGTTGTTTTGCAATTCAGTAAGAGGGCGATGCTTTTCATTCAAAAAAATTTCGATCACTGCTCGAAGTTCAAAAAAGCGCTGAAGGACTTTCCCACAACTAAGCCAACGTACGGCAGTATGATAAGGTAAGTCATTTTCTCCAATCTCTTCAATAAATTGCACGAATTGTCGGTGATTCAGCCCAAAAGATCTGATAAAATTAACAGTTGATATGACTGGTTTCAGAACTTCAGACATATCCAAACATTTTCCGCACAAAGACTGTTGATGAATGATACAATGTAAGACTACTGGTTTTGAACCACCGTCATTTTCTACAGCCTTTGACACAAGAGCGACCACTCCTTTATCTTTCCCACTCATGTTTTTGCCTCCATCAGTTGTAATACATTTCAAGTTTTTCCATCGAAGGTTCTTTTGGTTAATGGCCATTTCAACTCCTTTAAAAATATCTGAACCAGTAGTTGTGCCATGAATACTACACATATCAAGAAGTTCTTCATGCACTTCATAGCTTTTATCTACTCCTCGAATATAAATCAACACCTGAGCAGTATCTGACACATCCGTTGACTCATCCAAGGCCAAAGAAAACCACTCAACATGTCCATTTTTGTTGAACAGTTGAGAGGATATATTTTCAGCGATGTCTTCTACCCTTCGAGCCACAGTGTTTGCTGACATACTGACAGTTTTTAATAAATTTACCTTTTCAGGGCACATTTCTTCGGCTACTGCGATTATGCATTCTTTGACCATTTCTCCATCGGTGAATGGTTTTCCACGTTTTGCAATTTCAAGAGCCACACGAAAGCTGGCATGAGTTGCAGCCTCTTGTTCAGTTTTGAGTTTTGTAAATAAAGATTGCTGCGATTTCAATCCGAGCTTCATAGCTTCGAATTTTTCTGTCCGCAAACTTCCTGTATATTTTGAGTAATTTTGAAAATGTTTTGCTTCATAATTACGTTTAATGTTATATTCTTTGAGAACGGCTATGCTTTCATTGCAAATCAAACATAGCGCCTTGTTACTGGACTCAATTACGAAATACTGAATGTTCCACTGATCTTTGAATTTTCTGCATTCACTATCAATTTTTCGCTTCTTTTCCATTCTACTAAATCACACACAAAAGCAACAATTCAAATCAAAATATTGTTACAAAGATGTCTTAAACTTAAACACGCACAAACACGTTTTAAGGAGGTACGCACTATTTTATTTCACAGCAGTGTCATAGGAACTGACTTGTGGTTGCGCCACTAGCCTTCTTATATATTCCACTTACTGCCATCTAGAAGTGAGTGGAAGACACCAGAACTTTCTCGAACCAACGAGATTATTCTGTAAGTGCTATTAGCGCCATCTGTTAACGATAGAAGGTACTACCTATTTCCGCTTGTGTCCACCAGATGTCCTGTCACGTTACTCCTCATGGCTCGCTCGTACTCTACGACTAATCTAGAAATTACAGATAATGACAGGAAAATTAATAATATGCAGTGTTGCCGTTTTGCGGACTTTAGTCCGATTTGCAGCCTTTTTTAAACGTGGCGTACTTTTTCGGACTTTTTTTTTCATGTAAAAAAAATACTCATTCGTTACTTGAGTACTCGTTACTCGTTAGGAACCGAAGTAACGATTACTGAAGAAAAAAAGAAATCAATGATTACTTGTGTATTTCATTACTTTTGTAATCAATGATTACTATGGCGATACGATGAGGGTACCCCATTATAACGGATACCCATACGATACGGAAAATACATCAGCTTCCCCGTCGCTAGAGGCATCTGGCAGAAATTAAATGAGTATCGTCCCCGTCGCTAGAGGCATAAAATTAAAGCGTTCCCGTCGCTAGAGGCATCTGGCAAAAAAGTAATCATATTTTACACCACTAGTGGACTGATTCAACTTTTTACCACCGGCAACAATGAATGATAATATGGTTTTGGCCCTTGGAATTTACTGGAGTAATCAATATGGCCCTAAGGCTGGAAAGTTTGGAGACCCCTGGTCTAGATGGATAGATAAATAAAAAAAAATGATTGATTGTTTGGTTTTATTAACGTTGCACTAAAAGTAACACGAAGACTATTGGCATCGGATCTCGTAATTTGGAACCTTGGTCAAGTGATAAATACGACATCTGAGCTAGCACCATCCTCTCCTAACTTCCACGCAACGCCAACGGTAGTAATTTGAGCCTTGACAGATTTAACGAGCATCAGCTCCGCTACACAGTGGGTATTGAGTGGCATCAAGGCTCGAACCCAAGACTCGACAAGCCATCGGCCTACCAGTCTAGAGTCCCTCAACCATAACCACTAGGCTACCACTGCATCGTTAAAAAGAAAAAAATTTGTTGATTAGGAAGTGGTTCGAAAATTGAGAATTTCTATGGTATCCCTAGAGCGCGACACTCATATTTACCAAAGATTGTAAGCGTCAGGAAAAAGGAAAAAATATCACTTGGGTGTCTGGGGGGAATGACGCCCCCTCCCTTCTTATCTAAAGAAGGTAAGATCTTGAGAGTGATTTAAAAGCAAAAAAGGATGTTTCCATAATTGATTCCCCTTTGATTAAGGTTAAGCCACGATAGCCTGGAGGCTATGATCCGAACTTGTAACCGGTGTTGATTCCATTGAGTCGTAGATTCAAAACCTATTGATACTAAAATCCTTCGTATGGTGGGTCTAATGCTCCTTAAATCTGTCATGGTCCTATTTCTTCCGATTATTGTGGTGTGGAAGCTAGGAGAGGTAAGTGCCAGCTCAGGTGTCATTCTCGTCATTTGACCGAGGTTCTGATTTACGAGGTCTGTCATTACTAAACCTAGAGTTGCTTTTCAGTATGATTTTACATAATAAGCAGTCAATCAATCATTCAAAAAGTAGATTCGGTTTTGCTGAGGATACTTATATCTAATCCTCAGCAAACCATCCCAGTCACCTATTGACATAATTAGAAACTGCTCTCCTTCGAACTCTCATTGAGGTTTGTAACTTACTTACAGGAGTACCTCTGTGACGTATTTCCTTTATTAATTAACTCTACAGTCATTTCAAATTTAATTAAATAATCAGTAGAAACTGCAATTGAAGATAACGTGATAGCAAGACAATACACTATATTGACTATCAAAGAATACGAAAGATAGCTACCTGTTGAATCCTTCTTAACTCTGTTAATCTTATTTCATGTTCATACAACAAAGTCTTAGCTTACCAAAGCACTTATTCCATTCATGTACTTCTGTATTAAAGTAGATTCGACTTCTATTATTCTCATAAGGAGTCACTTCCAACTTAAGGTTGGCTCCAAAGGCAATCTAAACGAATCGTTACGATGATTCCTTCCAATTCTGCAGCATCTATGAGCTTGTCGTTAGCCTTTATCTTTCTTCTCTTTTCTATCAATTCCATTTAGCATGTGTGTCTTAATTTCAAATTCATTTCATTACGCATATTATCTTCACATAATTTACCCAATCACGTTTATATGGTTGGCAAGGAGTTGTAATTGTACACAATTAAAATCACCAAAACATCCTCGAGATTAGTGAAGAGGAAATTTCGAATAGCTTAACGTCGCAGCTCTCGCATAATTAAATGAAAATTTTTACCTAAAAAACTTAACTGTTGAACATACAATTAAACGCATAACTTAAAAAAGTTGTTTTTTTTTTTGTCTGTAAACATTGTGAAACTTCTTGTTTGCCAATAAAACTAGAACAGAAAAGCCTTTTGGGAGTTCTTTTTAATACATAATAATTACAATGAAATTTTTAATATATTTAAAAGTAATGTATACATAAGTCACTATAGATATAGAGTTACTTTATAAAGGCTTAAAAGTAGAATCGGCTGCTTAAACTTCAATCTGTAACAGCCCGTATTATATTAACTGTACCTGCCGTCCCCAAGAAGAGGCGTCCTCGAACCACCAGGCAGAACATGAAGGCACGCTCCATTGAAGGCCGAGGACACTAAGAGTGAACACATCGTGATACTCCGTTCTTTTATTTTCTAAGTATATTTTAGAATTCTATGTGTAATCTTTGTCCGTGTGTACTTTACCTGAAGTAACAAAATATTGTTGCACTAACGCATACCATTTAGTGACCCAACACGATCCTTCACCATAACTGACATTAAATGGAAACCCAGCGGTCCCCTACTCTGACACTCAACCATTCCGTGAAATAATTTTTTTTTTTGCTATGTTCTCCATATCTTTGCTGTAAAATATAAGACTAACTTGCAGTTAAAATTATTTTTTGCTCATCCCCTTATGTAAATATCGATAAATATTCACGAAATTTCTACCATATATAGTTAAATATATTTTCTCTTATTAATTTTCTTCAACATTAATAGTCTTTCACTGGTTAAAATTAAGACATCATCATCGTTCCATAGAATAATTAATTATGACAAACTCACTGATACACGCAGGAAGAACAACATGTAAAACATAGTATGTTGGTGTAACATTTTCATTTACAAGATACGAAAAAATTGATTTATTGCCTTGGAAAATTTCATTCCGTCATTATTAATTATTTTCTAACAAAAGGGGAACTATTCTTTGTACATAGATTTAAGAAGTGGAATACAAAAGGCTTGAAGAGTGTCCTGTTAGAAAAGAAAAAAGTTAAAGATGGGATCTTTTCTTTCGGACGCTGCTCTCATAAATCAAACGTTTGCCACGTCATCATAAATCAAAAGTACAGCATTGGAATTATTCGTTCTGTGGTGGGAAAAAAGCGTCTCATCGTTTTGAGGATGAAAAAGAAATAATAAGTTGAGAATTGTTAGAAAAATGGGAGATTGAGATAGATCATTAAATTAGTTTCATCAGATGCATCAGAATTTGACAGAAAATTCGAGATTCATATTGTCCAGTGCCATCGAAAAAGAATTGAATTTGATTATTCAACTAGTGTCGCTCTCTTACTTAAGGTGAGCCTGATATACCTGAAAGTGATCAAAATATTAAAAACAATGTATTATTTCATTTTAATCACCTTTCTAAATACAAGTACAAAATTTCATAGCTTTGTTACGTTTTAAAGGGGGTCACTTAAATTTTTGATAAGAGTGTGCTAAATCATTTCATCGGCCTTTAAAACTTAAAATGGTTTTTTCTCATTTTTTTGTTTTTTATGACTTTCATACATTTAGCACGCTAAGGATTTTATTTTTTCTGCAATCTATTTAAAGTTTTGCAATATCTTCTAGTTGGTTCATTAAAATGTTTGATAAGTATGTGCTTGGAATAAGGTTTTTAGATGGATAGATATACATTTTAAAAAATCTACTAATTTAATACAGCTATTTTTAATGTCCTTGTTGTATCTGAAAGAAACAAAATTTGTGTAAAACTATAAATAACATTAGTACAACATAAACCCAGCACAGCATAAAAAAAAAATATACTTATAAAAAACTGGTTAAAATATTAATATTTGCAGTGGAAATTTTAAAATAAAATATTTTTTAAATTTTTTAAAAATTAAATAAGTGTTTCAAAATGAAGTATTTTCATAAAATATATATTGTTTATGTTCAAATATGGTGAATATAAACTTTAAGAGAATTTTATTTCATTTGAAGATATCTCTCAATGATGAAACGATATTTACGTAAATTATATTAGATTTTGTGACGGGTGGTGAATGTAACTGATATACAGTCTTTTATAAGCGGAAAAATTTAATATGAACTTAACCGTAGAGAAAGGGAGATGAAGCTATAAACGAAGGAAAAGCGATTGTATTGGCAAGTGTAAGACCATTAACTATGAAAATCCACATAGGATCAATGAATCGGACCCTCATCTAGAAATCTTTCAAGCATTCGAACTCCATCGGCTGGGTACGATGAATAATTAAATTAAAATCTACCGGAACCTAAAATATCCCATCAGATGGTGACAGTCTCCATTTCTGTAGTCGTTAGACTTGGGGCACTGATACCCAGGCCAATTAGCCAGTCCGATGCTGGACCTCCTATTAAATTCCCAAGTGATCTTGGTATTTATCGACCCCGGAGGGATGAAGGGCGGAGTAGACCGCATAACTAGCTAATCAAGCTGAAGTGACCAGGAATCGAACTTGGATCAGCAGTGCTCGCAGTCAAACTCACTAGCCACTACACAGCCATTGCTCCAAAATAAATATTTAGTTACATTAAATGTTAATGAAAATTAAAACGTTATAACGTTATTAAATAATAATATTAATAAAGTAACGTTAATGAATTAATTTAAACTTTAGATTTCGACGAGTATAAGACATATATACAGATGGAATAGGTTATGAATTAACATTCAATTATCTTCTTATATCTAAATAACTCAACATGGTTATCAACACTTATTGGATTTTCATCCATTCGACTGTTAATTAGTAACCTATTTTAAGTGGGAATTGAAATAGAATAGGAAGAAATATTGGAGAGTAACAATACTTAAAATAGGAGATGCAGGACAATGAAATTATAACTAAATAAACAGTTCAATACAACTTGAAATCTGCAAAAACTTTCGCAACATTTATCAGAAATTTTTATGACAGGCTACCTTTTTATGAACCTAAGTACGTAATAAATAATTGCATTTATTGAGATTCCAATTTGAACTTTTTTATTGTATTTCTGAAGAGTATCTATTGATCTTCCAGCAGTTGTCTCTCAACATTGCCTGTCTAAATTTCCATTCATACCTTTTATCAATAGCAGAAAATTCTTAATGAAATATCTCACTGTATTAAAGAGTAAACTCTCCATGGTCACGGTAACCAAATGGTCACGGCCGACATTGTTTTCGTCGAGTCGTAGGATTGAGGCGTATTGCAACTTGCATTACTTACCTATCGTATAGAAAATAATTCCCGTACAATAGGCATTACTTACCACCCCATAACAGGATTTATACATATTACATCTTTTGAGGTTTCAAGTCCTTCAATGGGTGGGATGTGAAAGCTTGAAGAGGGAGGTGACAGCTAAATTGAAGTCCTCGTCGCTTGACCGTGGTTTAAATTTCTCACTAGTAATCATCGTTAAATTTCTGAATGCGTTGTACATATGAACAAAGCATGTCGGTTTCACGGTTCTGTGGGACAAGGTTGAAGTGGGTATGGAGATGTCGAATCGTCAGAAAAATGTGAACCTCATTCTTGTGGTAACATATGAGCATCTCATCTAGAAGTCAACGTGGTTGGAGGCATGCTTTAACGTTCTCCTGAGAAAAGGTTCCTAGAACACTTCTTTTTTATTTCCTAGTTCTTGATTTTTGTCAGCCTGAAAAATGTTTGTAACAGATGTTCTTTAAAAATCCCTTTTATCAGTGGGCCGAACAAACCACAACCTTTTAACTTTGCATTACTTAATAGAGAACATTTTCATAACAAATACTTAAAACCTTTACTCTCATGTTGCATGTTTCTTACAATCTTTCGTTAATAATCTAGTTTGATGTGTAGGGGTGGAAGTAAAATCTCTTTAGAATCAACCAATAACTCGATTTGTATAATATGAAATTATTAATCTTCTAGGTCATCGTCTTTTTTAATGTAAAGTAACTCACTAGTCTTACTGTCTCATTCACACATGAAACAAGAATATTAGTTATCTCTCATCTGCAATCCCACTACAATAGATATAACTTTGTTATTATTAGAAATTTGCTGCCACAAGTATCTAGAAATTATGGCATTAAGTAAAACTACATGTTTTCACACGATTCTTTCATGCGAGCAGCATGTCCATTGGGAATTCAAATAGATTATTGCCCTTTGTGGGGGAAAGCAGATTTCAAACACTTCTTTACTGAATCTATGAGTCTCCACTTACTAAGAACATGATCGAATGAGAAACCTATTATCCAACCATTTATATCCTTGCATATGACAAGTATATCTCTTTTAAAGTAAAGTTCTAAAGTGCATCAAAATTTACATTTTTTTTTATTTTGATTTTTTAAAAAAATAAAGAACGCTTTTCTGATTTCGTAAGGTGTATTATTTATGAGAATTTAGTGAGTAGTCAGCTCTGAAATTGAATTTTAAAATGATACACGAACGTACCACTCTACAGAAAAAAATATCGGTATTTGTGTTTTTTTCAAAATGTAGTTTTTTGAGATACTGGTACAATTTCCTTCAAATGTATTTTATCCATAGAGGCGATATTTTACTCTGTTTGAAAAGTAGTTGTTTCATATTCAGAAAGTATTTTAAGTAATATACAATATTCTTTGTACAACAATTATGAGATCTTTGAATCATAAAATTAAAAATATTTTAAATTTATGAGACCTTAATCTCTTATAAATTATAATTATATCCATCGTCGATATTAAAATAATTATGTTCAGAATGCTATGTTTATAAATACAGTACTGCACTTATTAACATAAGCATTTCTCCTCCATAATCCGGGAATTTATCTTTGCCGCCACTACCAGTAATCCGGCGTTTTTACACTGGCTGGCTAGTCATAAAAATTATTTTATGCCTTATACTTCAATTAAATGCGGCATCCATGGTGTAATGGTTACAGTGTCTGACTGCACTTCTGCCGATTTCCGATGACATCGGCTTGGGTAACAGATCATGTGTCAACTCAAACCTTCATCCATCCAGGATCGATAAATTAGTATCTAGTTAGTTTGATAAGTTAGCGAGGGATTCAGTATTGGGCTAGCCATTACTCCAGGACACTAGCTAGTAAATGGCATCCCATGCCCAAAGGCTATAGCAATGGAGATGGAGATTACCTGTCAGGCCTCTTAGGCACGTGCAGATTTTTATTTAACTTCATTGGAATAATGTAGGCTATTAATACAAAACAATATATTTTTGTAGTTATATAACCATGGGCGGCATTATGTTGTACTTTTTGTTAGGGTTAACAGAGATTCTATATGTAAGAACTATACAAATGATGAATACGTTCCTAGATTTAGTTAACATTTATTTAGGCATTACACTCAAGGATACAGCAGTTTAAGAACAAAAAATTTTGGGTTAACATAATACAGATCCACATAAGTCTCGGGCGAAACAACCTGTTTCCTCCATAACTCCTCCGCATGGTTTGCTGGGTATTAGCACTCTACTAGTCATCACTTCTCCAGCGGCCAATAGGTGGCATGCTTGAACACAGGGTGGTTACAGTTATTGTTATTTCATGTGTTTAGTACATTGTGTATTGTATTTGGTTTTATACAATAATATATAGCTCTCTCTCTTTAAATGCCTTATTATAAGGGATTTTCCGGTAAACCTTAGTACTCTTGTCCAGTGGCTGAGAAATCACCGAGAGAATTATGCACTCTACAAATTTTTTAAAGGTACAACGCAATAGACTTTAAAAGATGTACTTAAATTTGAACATCGGTCAAGTGACGACGACAACCTCAGCTGATAACTTCCTCTCCACACATCGAAAACAGGACTTGGGACCTCTACCGAGTAGCGGAACTGATACAAATTTCTAGAGACTTCAGACTAGAGGTATTTTGAGGCTTCAGGACACGAATTCACGACTCAATGAAAATAACGCTGGCCACAAGTCCGTCACCATGAATGCTAGCCAACCATGGTCACATGATCAATAAACAATCAATAGTATCATATTTTAACATTGAGATATCTGTATATTTGTGTTTCTTTTAATGTAAAGAAAATCCCATTTATGTCTATACACCCTTGTGCAAATTAATTGAAACAAACTCGAAAAATTAAGAAACTAAGAAGAAATGCTGTTTTATATAAATTTATACAAAATCAAAAAAAAATTATTACATAATATGATCTCCACGATTCTTTTTTAACATTTGGACACGATTCGGTATGAGTTCCACCAATTTTTTACAATTATTTATTGTATTTGTATCCTTGTACCGCACATGAGTTAGTGCCGTGATTAGCTTCTCCATAGCTGCATAATCCCTATTTAATAAGCGATTCTTGCATACAGCCAAAGATTATCTATTGGGGCGATATCAGGAAAATTCTCAGACTATTCCATTGTCTCAATTGGATTCTCAGGCATGAATTTCTTGACCATTTCGGAAGTATGGCAAGGGGTTAAATCCTGTTGAAAAACCTCCGTTCCATCGGGGTATTGTTTCTTCAACTCTGGAACAACCTTTTTATCCAGAATAGTGATTAATTTATTGCTGAGAACGCATCATATCGCCAACAGCCTGCAAAGGACTAATCCTATTGTAACCGAAAAAACCCCAAACCATCTTTTGAGGGTATTTAACAAATTTGTTAGAGTGGCAATCTCGAATACTTTCGCCTGGTGATCTCCGCACGTGTTGAGTTTGCTGGATTTGGACGGGGGGGAAATGACTTTCGTCACTAAATAGCGTTTTTCTCCAATTTTCGACTGCCCCATTCTTGTATTTCAACACCCACAATTAGCATTTTCTCTTCATTGGTTGGATTCGAAACTGTTTCTTTAGATGCTGATAGGCTGGCCGAACAGCTGCAAGAAAACGCCTTCGAACAGTAGAGGAGCTAATATTTATTCCATGCTCTTTTAAATGTCTATTAAGTGTAGCACTAGTATTTCGATAGGTTATTATTAACATTGCGTATGTTGAAAAATGTCATTTTTTGGCGTCGTTTCCTTTTTTCGACAACATTTCCCTCTCCGCTTTGGAGATAGATCCTGTTTCCTTATTTTGCTTTATGATACGGCTCACAGTTACAATACTAACGCCAACTATCTTCAAAATTTCTCTATAAATCTTTGGCGTATGTTTGGAGAGAGTAACAATCTTTATACCCTTTTACAGCATCACATCCGTCTCTGAAGACAGTGAACTCTCAAATAATGTGATCATACCTGGATATTTCATCTACGGAAATTCCTACGCGTGCGCTGTCAGCACCCCTATGATGTGTGGAAATTGTTGCTAGGCAAAAGATTTAATCATCCCACACATATCTCATAAAATTTTAGTATGATTGTTGAAGAATAATTAGAATGATTTTAAAATTCACAAAAAATATTTTGTTTCGATTAATTTGCTCAAGGGTGTACCTAATTATTTGTTTTTATAAATGTGATTTTTTTTATATAAACAGATGCATAAATATACAGATACATCATTGTTAAAAATAGACTCCCACTATATTAAAAAAAGGATTGATAGTTTACAGTTGGTGTAAAATAACTTCATTTTTTTTTCTTTTCCAAGGCATCTGATATAACCTACGGGAGAAAAATTGTGTGAATTTTTCTCTCTAGTCAGACAAATTATATTGTTGTAATTGTATGGATCTCTTCGTGTAATGCTAGTGAATAGGACCCGAGATTGAAACATTTTCCGATTTCAAAAGCTCGAGGATTGATTTTATTTTCTGATTTCGCTATTTTTAGAGAGCATCGTATTTTACGATATTACTCATTTCTGTTTCAATCAGTCCCCCTTTTACTGGTTTAAAATATGTTCCACGTTTCGTCTCTTATACTGCATTACTGAATGGGCCTTGAAGTCTATATGTTCAAATGAAAAATTATATTTTTTAAAAATATTTCTAAATTTCAAGAGTGCTACATTATAAACGAATATACGCATTTTAGAGTGACAATCATTTATGAAAGTTGGAACAATTTTCTGTTTTGAAATGTGTTTTCAAGTTTTGCCGCTGGTCGAGGTGGCCTAATGGTCATGGTCGCTGACACACAGCAGGCTATTTTCATCGAGTCACTGGCTCGATACCACTAAAGATCCTCCGTGTTGCCGGGACTGATGCACGCTAAATCTGTTGGGGCTCAAAGTCCTTCCATTGGCGTGGTGTGTAAGTTAGGAAAGGGGTGCTAGCTCAAGTTTCGTCCTCGTCACTTGCCCAAGGTTGAAAATGACGAGGTCCGTCGCCAATAACCCTAGTGTTGCTTCTAGTTCGACGTTGATAAAACCAACCCAAGTTTTGATCAGAATTTTTGACTTCAGAAGAAAACAGCCCTAAGGTAACTGAGACCTTAAATTACTTCAATTCATGCATTTCCAATTTGTATATATTTTCAATGTGTTATTAATAAGAATTGATAAATAGAACGCTAGAAAATTGAGTTTTAAAGTTATAAATAAACATGCCACTTCAAAAAGTATCTTTATAAATATCTTGAAGATAACCGTATTTGCATTTTTCTCAAAAAGGGTGTCTTAATATTTTGGTACAGTGTCCTCAAAATCTACAACATCCATGTTGCTACTGATATTTTCCTCATCATAAAATGAGGTTATTTTCTTACAGTGAACATAATTTTTTTTACAAAACACCCTTGCAAATTTTTGATGTATCAGAGTACTTGTATATACATTAAGAGAAATTCGAATCACAAAATTTAACTTTTTTTAAATTACTAAAAAAAAAAAATTTAAAAATCATTAAATACTTAATAAAAATTATTAACTTAATATTTTGGAGTTGTTATTATGTTCAGTATACAGAATATTTTATATTCATCAATACTCTACAAATTTTCAGATATAAATGTGGTGGACTTTAAACATGACGAACCAAATGAAAGTACGAGATCAACGAACGTAAATACAGCCATTGATTATGAACTGCTCATGCATAATTATTAATATTTACAAATATGATTTTTTGCAGAAACAAATGCAGAAGTAAACAGATATTTCAATGTTAAAATATGACTTTTATTGCTTTTAAAAAGTGAAGATTATTTAACCTCGGTATAAAATACGCACATTTTTTCCAGATTACCTCAATAGTATTCTATAAATGCTTCACTCATACTTACGTACTCAGTACGATTACATAATAATTTCAAAAAATTTCATCTTTGCTTGGAAGCATTGGTTTCACCTTTCAATCAGTGCTTTTCGAGCGATCCGATTCGATATGTAAAATCTGTTCATTTTGAACATCAATGTTAACAAATTTACGAAGTCAAATGAATGAAAGAATTACAAGCCGTGTGAATTTTTAATAAAAAATGTACAACACTTTATATCACCAGTCATGGTACCAATAGTGCTATTCAGAAACTAAAAACAAATAGTCTTATCGTACTTAAAACCGTGATGCTTCTTTCAAATAAGAATTTTCGACAATTCTAGTGTTACTTGTTTACTCCACTAATTTAAAATTCTTAATCAGGCTACGTATATTTCAAATGATTTCAAGCTAACAGGAATTGAAACATTAACTAACTCTTAATGCTCCCTAAAACCAAAACATCAATGAAAAGAACTATTGTATATATATATTATGGAAAAAAAAGATGACGAGAAGGACAAAAATATGATATAACTCATATGACGAAAATTTTTAGATTTTTTCGAACTTGAAATATATTTCGTGACGCACTGTAGAGTGTATGATTATTACACCGTACAGATACAACAGAACTATTGAAAGTAGTTCATAATTCATCAAACAAAGAGAGAAGTTCCCTGCATATAAAATATATTTTTTAAAAACTATTTCAAAAACGATTTTTTGGAGACTGGTCTGAAAATAAAAACAACCGCAAAAACTAATATTATCTTCATAATAAAATATATTAATGATAGTTTTGATATAGTATTTAATGAGGCACTATAGAATATATGAGGATTATAACGAGCAAAAATTCAATAGTATCTAGAAATAGTTTTTAAAAAGAAATATTGGAAGTATATTTTTTTTTTGGAGAAAAAGGACTTCTCTTAAGATAAAAACGAAAAATAAACAATATAACCTTCTTTCTTTTGAAATGGATACATATCTGTTGATGAACTATAGAATATATGAAGATTATAAAATGAGTGAAATACAATAAAATGATAGAAAATGGTTCAGAATTCAAAAATCGGAGGATTTCTTTGATATGATTATTGCGATGTTGCAAATGGAATTTCGTTTCCTATGCATAACAAAAGGAACACATCGTAACCATTATCTTTCGTCAGTACTTCAAACAACATCTCAGAAATGTATTCTTTGTTGAGTAGTAATGAATTTATTAAGAAAAGAACAATTCAAAATACAAAAAAGTTTCAATTTTCTCTGTTCAATACTTAATCATTGCAATATTAATGAATTAAAAAAGAATAGGAATTTTACTTTACATTTGTATGCTACATTGTTCCTTTCTATATGATAAAAATAGGCCTTGTGATTTTCTTTTTGGGTGTTTTTACAAAGTATGAAACAGAGTCGAATATGTAGTTGAATATTAAATCCTTTTAAACATTTTTTTCCTATGAAACTGTCGATTTGTTTTACTTCAACACGAATACCTTTTTGCATTCATAAATATGTTTTGTTATATTTATACATCAAACAGATGACAATTGTATAGCGTATAGCTTTTTATTTTTTAAATTAAACAATTATTTTATAAGAGGCGAAGTTATAAATCGTTACGCCGTTCAAGCCATTTTCAATATTTTTTCATGTTTTTCAACAAATACAACAATTTTTCTCGAACTTTTTCAAATCAAAAGATGCGCATTTTATTGAATATTTTAATGCAATTTGATTTTTTTTTTAAATTTGTTAAAATATAATTAGGTACATTAGTTTTGTTCCAGACTAAATCTAATATTAACTTGAATGTTTAATTGTTGGTTTATTTATTTGTTATACAAATTTACATCTTTGATAAAAACATCTGAAACTGTAGGAGATATTTTGATGGCATAGAAAAAAACTGGAAATGTATCAGTAAATGAACCATATACGTATATATATATATGTATATATATATATATATATATATATATATATATGTGATTGTTTCTGTATGATTTTATAGAGATTGCTTTTTTGTTGATCTCTGTTTAATTATACCTTTGTTTTTTTTTATAAAATTTTTTATATAATATAGTGCTGTTGGGGACAGTTTGACCATTAATTCTGGAAAATCCTAAGTTGTCCACAATTCTCTTTTCTTCATATTTTGGATTATCGAATTAAAACTTCGTCACACTTAAAAGCATTGTGACATCGGGCTGTTCGCCGCTATCTCTTCAGAAACCTCGGAGACATATTGGTTATCTAGATTGTATAAAAACATTTTTTTGCCAACCTAATGAAACGTGATAGGATAAATTAGAAGAAGGTAATTTAATTGAATTTAGAGATAATAATTTAAAAGCTAAATATAATGTATAGGAAAGAGAAAGAAGATGGAGGATAGTGTAAGGCTGATAGATATTTGTAAATTGGATTGAACCATCGTTTATTTGATACGTATTATTTGTTTGGATTAAAGCGACTCCTAATTAAAGTAATTAAAGTCTAACCTGTTATATATAAGAACTGCGTAAATTAGAACGAGTTATTTGGTAAGCTAAGGTATTATGATTAGAATATAAACTAAAACTAACTTATTTAAAAGGAATTCGAGAGAGGGAGAGAGAGAGAGGGCGATAATGCATATTCTGAGTTGCTACTCGTAGCTAATAAGTTAATTTGTCTTTCTCTGGTGTATCTTCAATGGAGTTTTGAACATATTGACTATGTAATTGAACTTTAAGATGGCTGTTGTGTTAAATAATGAAGAAAATATGGCACAAATTGGAAAGGAAAATATTTAATAATTGGTAATTTAAGATTTTCATCATTTTCCATTGAAGTAGAAATTATATTAACAATTTAATATTTTATTAATTACTTATATAATTGTACATGATACAATCGAAATCGAATATTAATACAGAGTTGAATCAACGACCTTCAATGATTAGCCAGTCTCTTTACAACAACATATAATTGAACTATTGATTTGGTGTAACGTTAAATGAAGATTGTTTTAACATCGTTAAGCAAATTCAATTTATTTTTAACATGGTATAATAGAATAAAATCAGTTTCTCAAAAAGACAGTCAGTTTCCTACCACAGTTTTGAATGAATATTATTGCATGTAAAACTGGAGTTATTCCTTATATCACATTCTAAGATAAATTCTATTTATTCTTCGGTTAGTATATACAAAATAAAATGGAGAGTCAAAGAGAAAAAAAAGCCGAAAAAAATCATAAAAATGGAGGAAACACAAATAATATAATCACACATAAAAAAAACTACCTCTAGAATAGAACACTTCCTTTTTAGATTGTGGCGAAAACAACAAAAAACATTTCTTCTTGTTCCCTATACACTTCGTGCTTACTAATGTTACCTGCAGGTTAACTTTTCCCACAATTCTTTTGTTCGACACATAACAAGCAAAATTTCTTCTTTTTTAATGTGGGTACTCTTTTTGGCGGGAAACTAGGGAATAGTGGGATGTCTCCTGGCATAAAATGGATGTGTTTTTGCCGAAAAAAAGATACGGCAACAAACAAGAAAAATTAATTCAATTACGGAACAAGAGAATACAAATAAGTATTTACTAAGAAAAGGAACTAAAAGCAGAAAGTACCCAGAAATTCGAAATGGATGTCCATAAAAAATAGATTTTTAGGGAATAATTTTGTTTAGTGGTGAAGGTTGTTGTAGACATGCTAAATGCTAAATTTCAGAATTATTATCTTTCTTTTTTTTATAAAAAAGAACGAAGTTATAAAAAAAAAAAACTGTCATTCCCCACTGGAAGTATAATTATGTTTGCTCATACATGAAATAACAATTTTCCAGTTGCTCATCTTGGAAAAAACAAAGATTTATTAGGATTTGTATAAATGCTATATTTTTCTTTAATCAGATTGGTTTTATTAACGTCGCACTAGAAGCAACTTGAGGGCTATTGGCGACGGATTGGAGAAAATTTGAACCTCCGTCAAGTGATAAGGACGAAACCTGAGCTGATTTTACCCAGTAAAAATCCTAGATATTTATGGTTTCTTTTTTTAAAAAAAAATTGGGCATCAAAATGTATTTATAAAATTAATATAACATTCCATTTATAAATTTCCATTTATAAAATGTCTCATTTGAAACTCATATAACTTCTCCTGTTTGCATAATACTGAGGATAAAATTACTATTTAAATAAACACTAAATCTAAGAAATTCTTAACTGTAAGCCATGCGAATGCGTTGATTCTATTTCAAGATGACATAATGCTAATTTGCCATTTTAAGCGAATATGATACGAAGCTGATTCAAAAAGTACTTGTATTTGAAGACAGATGGCATCACTAAGGTAACAACATCTATCTTGTATTTGGAGATAGATATTGTTATTGATTTACCAATTAATTTTAATTTGCTGGTCACTTTCTGCCTAATTAAAATTTGATTGCTGCCGCTTCGAGTTGTCGACGTCATTATGCATCGTGGTGCACTGTTGATGAGACCTGGACTCATCAATATATACCAGAATCCAAAAAAAAATCAAAACATTGGGTTGCTTTCAGTGGATCTAATGCGAAGAAGGCAAAGATGATGTCTTCAGCCGGAAAATTTATGATTTTTGAGGCGTGAAGGGGTATGGTTACGAATACGAGTAATTGAGGTGAAGTGAGTCATGATGTTTTCTAAAAACAGTCTCTTGGATTTTCTAAGGACTTTTCGAACGACTCTCGTACTTATTAATATATAAAAGAAAACAATTGATTAACATTATTCTGATTGCAAATGCCAGCCTTTTCTATCATGTTTTTGTAACAGTTTACGATACTGTAACTCTCAAATTTCTTGAGTGATATTGGACATCATCTGAGTAATGATCTTAGATCTTCTTGTTTTCTTATTTTTGTTTTTTATTAATATCTTACTTGAAAGCAACGTAAGAACTATGGGCGACATAACTCATAATGTTCAATTTCCGTCAAGTGAGCTGAAAACTCCCTCCCCAAACATCCACACCACACCATCGGGAGAAGTTGGAGTCTCGACAGATTTAACATGCATCAATCCTGCTACACGATGAATCTTCAGCGTCTTTAGGGATTGAACCCACGACTCGACAAAAACAACGTCGGTGGCGAGTTCACAATCACGAGGCTAACACGGCCACGTTTATTATCAGGAAATTTTTGGACAGTCGGATTGCTGAGAATGAAATTGGACTCGTTCCTGACCCGGATCCTTTTTCGTAGTTATTCAAATAAGCAGAAATTTTTCCGATAAAATTTAGCTTAGAAAACATGAACTTTTCTGCTTTTTTTTGTGATAAGATTTGACTTCAATGGATGTGTTAAAAAGCAATCCTTCTTAAGCATGAGTTTTATTTCAAATTAATAAGGATTTGAAAAGAAATTTTAATAGCTTTAATAAATATTTTAAATAATTAATTTTATTAAATGTAAAAACTGTAATTATTGGTGACCGCAATCATATAAGCACGCAAACTTTCTTTTTTATACATAAGATTAGGAATTTTATTTTTGCAAGAGATGTGCCTTCTAAAAATGTCGTTAATATAGATTTTTAATTTGTAGGGAAAATGAGTTTAGCTTATAGGTAAGATAAACTGTATTATTCTAAAAACGCATACTATGTTTTTGTGAATTACGTAAATTATTTAACACTCAAATATATTATACAAATACATAGAATAATTACTCATAATGGGCATTATGAAATTAGAATTCATAACAATTGACTGTGTAAGCAACCTCAGAAAGTAAATTCAGTTTGTGAACGTTCTCAGGGCCATTCATCTCACTTTTCCATTCCCAGAAGGGGTTTACCGTCTTTCATAAACACGGGTGATGTGCTGCCGGGATACCGAGTGATACTTCTCTATTTTCGATTCTCTTTCTTGTCAAACATTTTTTATCTTTTTCTCCATGTTCTAAAGCATCTTTATCACGGCCACCCCTTATTTTGGTGCTGCATAGCCATATCTGGCTATTGCGGCATTAAACTTCACCATTACTCATTCATTCAAAATTTGTGAATAAGATTGCCAGAAATAATTTTTTTTCATGGGCTTGTGAAAATAATGTATTAAAAACATATTAGTCCTTTTTTTAGTTGATATATTATCAGTTTCAAACAACGAAATTTATAAGCAATATACCTTGATTTCTTTAATCAAAAAAGTTGTTCCTTTGATTAAAAAGCCAACTTTGACTAAAATTAATGCTTTACACATCGATTACTAAGGAGGAATCTTGTCTCTAATCTATAAATACAGCCAGATGATTACAGCTTTTTCCTTCGAAAAAATAAATTACAAAAAAACAACAACAAAGGGATGACTACAATTTTAATTAAAGTATTGATTCTTTGAAAGTTATTACGGTGAAAGAGTGGAAAACGCAGACAGAAAGTTGCTGGAAATTAATCAAACTAATTCCCTCTGTATGCTCCTAACAGGAGAATCTTTCGGCTGAAACCGGTCCGAAGCGGATAGTTTTAATTAATAACTTTTTTTGCTTTTTGTTTTTTACGCTCTCCGACATTAAATTGACTTTTTTAGTTATGAAAGCTTCAGGTTAGTAATCTGTGTAAGGTAGATGAACATTTTGGACAATTATCGAAATTTCATGATTTGGTATTGCGGATTTACTTAATAAAAGAACAGAAGACTATCAGTTTGCACTGACTGATATTGGCTAAAAAGTATCCGTCTACGTTGAAAACTGAAATTCCGATTAAAATATTGAATTTCATATAGTAATTATGCTAAAAGTTTTGAAATTTTTCTACAATAAAGCTTTCTTCACTTTAGCGGTACAGTTGATAGAAAATAAAGTATTAGAATTTAGTATCAGGAAATATGTAGAATTAGTTAAGGTTAGTATGAAGTTTGAGGGGAGATTTTTCAAAACTGTTTTTTTTATAACTAATTCAACTATACAAAATAGTAAATAAAAAACTTACCTCTGAAATCATATAATATTTGTCCTAACAATTTAACATATTTTAGAAATCCCTGATCAATGGTACGATTCTTAACCAGGAAATCTATGAATTTCTTTGCAGTTCATAAACAGATTTTAAGGAACAAATAAGTTGGATGAGAAAAAAAATCAATTAATCTTTATTTCTAAGTTTGGTGGGTATGGATTCTTAAACTGAAATTCATAGATTTCCTTGAAATTTCTTAGACAGATTTCAAGGAGCTGATTATATAGGTGGGAAAAAATAAGTTAATTACATTTTTACCTAATTATAGTTATCTTTATCTTATTTTATATTATCTTAGGTAACTTTGATGTAGAGAGATTATTATCAGGAATCCATTAATATCCTTTGGATTCCACTGACTGATTTTAAAGGGCCAATGAGTCAAAAGGGAAAATTTCAGCTCATTACCTTTATCTCTAAATTTGATGGATATGGATTCTTAACTTGAAATTTATGGATTTCCTTGGGGGCTCATAGGAAGATTTCAAATAGCTGATGATTTGGATAGGAAAAAATCATTATCTTCATACTTAATTGTAATTATCTTTATCTTAGGTAACTTCGGGTAGAGATTTTTAACCAGGAATGCGTAAATATCCAGGACATGAATATCTATGAAGTCCACTGACTGATTTCAATGGGCCAATGAGTTGGAAAAGAGATAATCAGATCATTATCTTTATCTCCTACTTTAGTGTGTAAGTATTCTTACCTAGTAATCTATGGATTTCTTTGGATGCTCATAGTCAGATTTAAAGAAGCCAAATAGTTATACAAAAAAATTATCTCATTATCTTTATTTCTAAGCATGGGGGGTATGGATTCTTAACTGGAAATTTATGGACTTCCCTGGGGATTTATTACACAGCTTCCTAGGAATTAATATGTTGTACGGGGAGGATAAGTTAATTATCCTTATACTTCATTATCTTTATCTTAAGTGGCTTTGCAAGTATGGATTCTAAACCAGGAATCCACAGACAGATCTCAAAGGAATAAATTAAGGAATAAATAAAGGAATGATCAGGATAAGAAAAATTAGCTTTCTATCTTTATTATTAACAACTAATTAGATTTCTCGTTAATTTCTTTTAAAAATATCCGTAATAAACTACACCAACATTGATTATTTTTTACATCTATGGATACAAATTACAGATTTAGGCCACAAAATATGCTTATTACATCTCCATTTTTGGTTCGATCTCTATTAATCTCCGTACAATTATTTTGTACTTTAAGAATATGTTTATGTAAAATGCAAAAATAATTTTTTAAAACATTTTTAACTTGAATAATTATTTTCTTCACCAATTTTGAGTATAATTAAATTATTCCTTTCTATTTCAAGTTTTAAGTAAAAGTTTCTATAAAATTCCTATTCATATTTTTAAACAAAAAAATAGTAATATGACACATGGGTTCGAGGTTTTAATTGCATCAATAACAGAAAGGAAAAACATTTGAAATTATCAGTACATTTGCTTGGCGAAAGATACAACATCCCAAATGCATTTCGGATCATAAAATTTTACAGTAAATTATAAAAATGATCAAAACCCATGTTCAATTCATTTTGTCAAAACTCATGAGTCTTTAGTATTCGAACCACCTATTCGATGAAAACAATGCAGGCCTTGATCATGCCCACACCGCCTACAGCTGTCGTCCCATTAGAGGCAGATCACATCATTAAATAGGCTGTGCCTTGAACTTAATTCGCATTAAAGAACATGGAGAGTGGTTATATAAATCTGCTCTATGCGATGGAAACTTAGAAAATACAATTCATCTTATAATTGGAGTTTATCTGTCCAGGAATTTTGTTCTGCAAATTCGAATCCTATTCTGAACTCAAATTTAAAAACGGAACGAAATAAAGCACACCCTATGTGATCTTAATTGAAAAATTTTAAGACATCCGGGATCATTTCATATAAAGAGTCTCAAACTCTCAAAACTACAGGCGATTGGCACACTTGCGAAGAACAGCAATTATTTCGCTCTTCCATCGTCATTTCCTGCGCATTGAATGACGTCATCTCCTGTCTTTGCTAACGACGAATGGGAGCGGCGGATGACGGGAGAGCTCATCATTATTGGCGGAAAGTCAGCGAGCCGTAGCTCAAAATTGCCGGCACTTATAACACAGCATTTCTCGTAATGGCATAAGAGGTCTTTATGGTCGAAGAGAGTGTTTGTTGCCAAATTCCCTAGATAACGGTGCTTTATGATGCCAATCATGATTTCTGTAGAAAAATAAGCAGCTGTCCATGGGGAAATGATAAGACCATCTCTTTTTTATATTTACTTCGTGGAGAGCGTTAATTACCGGGAAAATTGAGTAGATTAGGGATTATTCTATTTTATTTATTGTTTTATAAGAAAAGTTTGATGAGGATCAGTGTCAGCATATCTTTGAAAGGGATATTGTTTTCCTCTTGCACATGTTATTAAATAATCTATGTTTAGAAACTTATATAGAAAATTTATAAATACAGTATATATTTCAGAAATTTCAATTCTGAATGATGTGAAATTTTATTAAATAAAATGTTCTTGTGTGTATTGTATAAAAAAGAGACTAAGTAACGACCAATATATCGAAATATATTTTACTACCTTATTTTAAAAGTGTAACTTTTCTTAATATATGAACAAAATGCCTTGCTCTAGACGCAATTTTTAACAGATTATTTAAATTTTTTTAACTGTTGACAAAGCATTTCATTAACCTTCAAACCTTAAACTTTCTTTTCACACAGTATAATTTTTTAATGATTAGTTTAAAGCTTTGAAATTTTTTTAATTGTTTTGTGTAATATGCTTAATAACTCTGTGCATACAATAAAGATTTAGAACAATGGTTACATTTTAAAAAAAACCACAAAAAGAAATATAATTGGGGATTTTTTTTTTACTGTTTTGTAGTGTCTAATAGAATTAATTTATAAAACTATAAATAATACTCGTGCAATTAAACTCAAGCAAAGAAATGTAAGAAATACTTCTAAGAATATTAAGAAGAAATTTTTTTAAAAATATAAAGATTTTTAAATGAATTTTAAATTATTGAAATATGTTGAAAAACTATAACTTTAAGTAATTGTTTAAAAGTGAAATTTTTTTAAATGCATCTTTCTTACATACTCAAACCTGATGAATGTAAATTAGTCAGAGGGTACCATGGCCCTTTAATGAGTAGGGAAATAATGAATCCATGACTCCTTAGATTTAATTTTTAACTGCATTAAAGGTGCAAAAGATAAATTTAAATCTAACTTACACAATGGCTTTAAAATATTTCGAACTGTTACAGAATTTTGTGTAAAATCGGAAAAAATAGCTAAATTTTATTTATACTATAGTAAAATTATTGTAAAAACTTTATAGTAAAACTAAGAATAATACTGTAATCTTTATTTAAACTAAGTAACAAGAAATTTGTTTACATGGACACGACCAGTATAAAAGGGATCTTGGCTCAAAATTGTAACTAACTCCTTCCAAAAACAAGAACAACGTTACTAAGCCCAACAATTGCACCAACCACAACAACATCAACAATAGCTCCATCATTAACAATAACGATGTCAACACTATCAACAAATTTCAAAATTTTTTATTTCAGCAGATAATTTACAAGTCAAGGTTACACAATAGAATAGCCGAAACATAGCTTTCTTGGGAGACACAATAAAAATAGTCTTCGGGACCACAAGGTCCAGGGACGAAATCTGTAATTTAAAAGTAAAGTCCACACACAAAGGTAAATAAAATCAAAGTCCACGTCATCACGAGAAAGAAAGTTCAGCGGCGGGACGGGACGAAAACATGGCACGGCAAAATCCAGACTCTTCAGCAGATGGAAGCGGGAACACGAAAAGAGAATCCTACGAGGCTTCACAGGCTGAAGAAAGAGACCGCTTCTCGGGGGCTCCAGAGGGCGAGAGAGAGGCGAGGCTCCAAGGAGACCGGAGAGACCATCCACATTCAGCAGAACGCATTCGTCAGGGCACATGAAAAGACAAGAAAAATATATGAGAAACACAATACAACCATAAAATACAATAAAAAGTCAAGATATAAAATACAATAAAAGTCATAAAAAATATGAGATAATATATACAATGAAATGGCAAACAAAAGTTGAATATGTACATCAAAGTTACCTTCATAAAGGTATCAAACGAAAGACAAACATGAGATTTAAAAAGAGGGAAAACAGGGAGTGCATAGCAGGCTCACCTGTTAACCCAAGAATGAATACCTCACAAGTGAGGAACATTCAGTACGTCAACACCTCTACCAAAAACAACAACTTCAATACCAACAATAACACCTCCAGGAACATTAACAACTCCACCAACATCAACAATAACAAAACTACCAACAACACCGACAACGCCAATAACATCTCCACTCCCACCAACAACGGCCTAATACCAACAATAGTACCGGTAAAAACAACAAAAGCAGGTTTTTGTTACTAGAGTCCAGATGATACTGTTCACAGATTCGTTAGGATTATATGGTTTCTCATAAAGGTATTTTCTTAGCAGCTCTGAATTTGACAAAGTTCTAAATAGTAGTTTGATAATTTCAATT
Organism: Nephila pilipes; assembly: GCA_019974015.1. NCBI lineage: Eukaryota > Metazoa > Arthropoda > Arachnida > Araneae > Nephilidae > Nephila > Nephila pilipes. The sequence goes on from BMAW01075283.1 coordinate 128,134, forward strand.
ATTGGTAGAGAAACATGCATATGTGTGGTTTGGTCATATGTTACGTTTCGTCTTTGCTGGAACACTATGAAATTCACACCAGGTTTCAGAATCAACTGGACAGTCTATGATTTGAATTTCCATTACTGGACAGCAAATGAAAATATCCAGTCCAAACAGCTGCATTTTCGAAAGGATCTAACGTTTCCAAAATATTTGTAATTCTGATGCAAGGTCTATTCGTTTTGTAACTCGCACAGAAATGCTCTCTTTATAGCTTTTACAAGCAGCAAATTTATCTAAAACACATCAAAACAAATAATGACATGATGTATCTAGAATCTATATTGTCCCCATATTTATTGTAATAATGGAAATAATTGCTGAATATGGTAGTTTCAGTATCATTTGATTCAATGATAGTCTCAATATCACTGATGGTTGACTTTCCAACATTTTTACGTTTTTTAAATATATTCTTATTTCGAATCTTACTAAATAAGTTTCTAACTCTTTTATACTTGTAAAATACTGTTTTTAAAAGAAAATATAGTATATTCTATATGTTCTAGACAAGATATACGAAAAATATTTAAAAATGATTGATAGTTTTTATGGGATATGAAGCAACAAAGATTATTATTCTCGATATTGAAAAAACACGCGAAGAACAATATAAAAATTAAGAAACTGTAAAATAAACTGTTGCGATTAACTTTATTATTACAAATTTATTCTTAAGAAATTATAAAAGTTAAGCAGAGATAATAATATATGTAAAGCATTAAATAAGGTAAGTCAAGAGAGTTGCTTGTTTAAATTTGTTATTTCTTTAAATGGACAAGTTGAAAGTGATTTAAGAAAGAATAGAAAATTTCTGTAATTTTTTTTTGATAAACAAATTTGATACATCATTGGAGAGATAAAAGATTAAGCACATTAATGGTATAAAAAAGTAAAAATTGAATTTTTTGTCGAATTTTATTTACCCAGTCCCCTTAACTTGCTTGAAACGGATGATATCACGACATGGATTTCAGAATACTCCTGAATTATTAGTGTGTTTTTCATATTTTTTGGCCAAATCCATATTACGCATGATCTTCATTATTCTCGTTTCTAATTAAACGTTATATAAGCTTTCTTATTTGTATGGACACGTCACTATCATGTGTGGATTTGTTATGAGTGTGTGGATTTGTTATTATTGCTTCTCCATGTAAAGGTTTCGTTTCTTGCATTTTGAAAGAGTTTATTAAATTTTATTTCAATCTAAGGCACATAACTACTTTGTAACGTAGATTATACACGTAGGTAATCGTCACCAACTCTCGTAGCATGTTGTTAAGAAATTAACCATGATTGCGACAGGCAAAGAATCATTCCACGAGGCTGACTCGTGATATTTACATTTACCCCAATTTTTATTCCACGAGTCTAACTCGTGCTGTTCACGTTCGGTCCAAAATCTATGTAATCAAACACGTTAAAGTATAGGGAAGAGTTAATTTATCTTCCCAGCAGGAAAACTGTTCTTTGTTGTTTGTGTCGTACTGCTTATGTCGTTCATAGGGACGTTTAACGTTATGGAACTTGGGTAACGAATAACATTATTGCACATACAGAAGATTATTTTATCTTTTATATCACAGCAAAACTACTGTTATTTCCACATATCTTGAAACAATATTCCTCAGAAATTTTAGTTTAATTTTTTTATCATCTGATTTCGATAAAGATATGCAAGGATCTAAAACGGATAAGTTAGTTAACACGAAATAGAAAACATTTGTAATAAAATTAAATATTTATTTTCTTGATTATTAATTTACCAAACACAGCATAATTGTACAAACTAATAAGAACGATATATATAAATAAAATTACTTTTCATCATTTCTTAAGACGGAATATTTAATGCTAAGGAAATTCGCGAGACTATAGAAGGCCAGTGGCATGGCAGGTATTATTTTAATTTATTTTCTCGATTTTGGCGGGAGAAATGTTACATTTGTTTAACGTGAGTGATGGTTGATTGACGAAGGTTGTGTGTGTGTCTCATTATCTACACTGATGTATAATTAGAAACTTTCAAAATTAAGTTTCGATATTTTAGTTAAATTTTCGTTTCATGCAGTTACATCGGCTGGTAGCAATGATATTCGTTTGGGGAGTCGAGTTTGATGTTATTGAAATAAGTTGAAGCGTAGAAATATAAAAGCACTGATTGATAAATTGCTTATTAACGTCATATTTACAGGTGGGTAAAAAAAAGATACAAATACTTACACTGGTGTCCAAAAATTAAGCATAATTCTCAAAATGAGAAAATGTGAGTAAACAAGAGTGAATTTGTTCGAAAAACTTGTGGATAATCATCTTTTGAAGGTGAGACTTTGCCTTTATGCAAAACATTTCAATTGACGTTTCGGCGTTGGTTATTTTCAACCCTATGGAGAGGGAGAAAATTAGTTGACCTTAGAGATCCGGTGGCTTTTTGAACTTGGATCAGTGGGACCCATGAAGAGTTGACCGGTCGCTTTTCGTTTCGCCTCTACTAACTAAAATAAAAGAGACATCTTTCTCGGGTTAGTTGTTGAGGCATTTTAACTTTTGTGTTGTTGTTGAAGAGATCCACCACCTAATCTCTCTCCAAAATCATCATGATTGTTACGAAGAGAAATTTTATAACTGATATTATTAGAGAAGATTGTTTTTCCAGCCATTATTGCAATTGATTTTAACGGATTCGTGAATTGAAATTGAAGGTTTTTAAGAAATGTACTCACTTAACTTTATTATAGTTAATAGTTTAAATGTATCTAGGCATTTGTTTCCTCTCAGATTAAGTTTAACGTAATCAATATCCCAGGATAACATTAGCTGTATTTTACAAATTTTTAATTCATCAACACCTTTTATTTAATCACAGGGTGATACAATCATTCCAACGCTTTTCAATTTTTCCCTCATTTTTCCTGAAATCTTTTGTTGCAGTAAATATGATAAACACGCTTCGCGAATCATCGACTCATTGCTGTTTTTTGTTCCATCAAGCAATCTGGCACCCTTGGAAAAACCTTTTCTCTTGTAAATTTTCATGAAGTGGAAATACACTTCCTTACAATGATATGTCTTGTCATCTCAGCATCTCACGGAGCTTACTTTGATTTTCATTGATAATTTGTCACTTCACTCATTTTCCAGTTAACGGCTACTAGGTCTACCCAGGCGTTCCGCGTCATTTGTATTGTCGACCATCGTTATAACAATCGCCGAAATGACAAATCCGTTGCTTGATGGACAAGTTCAGGATGCATTTTTCATCCATTGTTTCACTTGCACGTGTTTTACCCATTAAAAACAATGTTTATCAAATCT
>BMAW01075283.1:135285-173898 GCA_019974015.1 Nephila pilipes
CTGATGTACTTCGTTCGGACGCTTCTGGACGGCTTTTCGCCAGCTGTGCGCCACTGCCGCTTCGACTCACAGGTGTGATACATAATCCAACGCTTTGTCAATGGTTCCCATGTGATCGCAAGAAATCTTTTGTTGCAGGTAAATAGCATAAACGCAGCTTGAATCATCGACTCATTGCTGTTTTTGTTCCATCAGAAAGCATTTGGCACCACTGGAAACCCTTTTCGCTCTAAACTTTTCATAAGGATGTAAATACACTTCCTATATCAAATGCTATTGTCATCTCAGCATCTCACGGAGCTTTTACTTTTGATACTTTCATTGATATTTGTGCACTTCACTCTTCAGTGCAACGGCTACTAGAGTCTACCAGGCGTTCCGCGTCATTTTATTGTCGTCGATCCACGTTTAAACAACGCCACAATGACAAATCGTTGCTTTGATGGACAAGAATTCGAGTGGTACATTTTTCAATCCATTGTTTCAATTGCAGTGTCTTTTACCCATTAAAAACAATGTTTATCAGAACCTGAAACTCGGTTTTTCCATTTTTTAAACAAACCTGAAACGACTTTGCTCAACCTCGATAACTCGAAAGCTGTTTCTGGTCCGATCGACTTAAAATTTTGACACGTTTCAAGCAAAGGTTTGTACTCTAGAAAGACCTGGTTACTGGTTTACTACGAGAGCCATCTCTGGGTTAGTCTCGGAACTTATTGATCCATGTGTTATATATATATATATATATATATATATATATATATATATATACGTACAAGGTATACAATTCAATCACATAAATTGAAAATTTAGAAAAGTAAACAAATATTGAAACAATTATGAAATTTGTTGGGAAATTTCACAAGTTGTAAGAATACAGGATTTAAGCAGGAAATACAGGCTAGGATTTTCACACATGTGCTGAGCCAAATAGGTTTCGCTTAAACAATAGGTCATTTCAAATGAAAACTTTTCGTAAAAAAGGAAGAGAAAACGTAGTGGTCTGCATCTCCAACAGAGTCACAGAAACATAAATTTACAATTTTTCAAATTAGAGCAATTTAAATAACAAACGAAGGGATCATGACCAGTTAAGAAGCGAGCAATAAAATCTGAATTGGAATAAAAATTCAAATTTGGTCTCGTAATACAGGACTGAATCCGAATACCGGTATTACAGTCAGAAAGAAGCTATTTTTTTTTAAAAAAAAAACTTTTTGATATGAGGGGTAGGGACATTCATTCAATCACCATCAGTCACAGTGAGTTTTGCAAATGAATCTACAGTTTCGTTGTAACAATCTCCGATGTGGGTCCGAATCTAGTATAGGTTATAAATATCAGAATAGGTTGTTAATTTTTCTTTGATAATATTAATAAAGGCCGATTTATTTCTGGTGTTCTGCAGTAGCAATAATAATGATTAACTATCGGAGTAAATAGAAACTTTGAAGTTATGAGAGATGGCCCCCAAAATTGCAGACCCAATTGCCAAAAGCCTGGATAACTGAATTATAAGAATTCAGTTTGAGCATGTAAACCCTATTTAGTACACCCCGTATGGAGCGTGCCAGTTTCGGACCTGATCCTTGATCCATTGGTGTAAATCTTCCACCCGGAGGACCCCGAAAATTTGTTAACCCTTTAAGCGGTCAATTATTTTACCAGAAATGCTTCCAAAAAAGGCATATTTTTTTATTGCATATAATTAATGATATGATACTATGGTATACTATGATATTCAAAATATCAAAAGAATATATTTTCCCTCCAAGTGAGAGGGAAAATTAAAATAAATAATTTGATTGGTGGATTCTCCCTCCATTTTTTATAAAATAATATAATTCCAAGAGGGGAAGAGAAAAAAAAAAGAACTCAAATCTTCATCAGAGCTGAGCTCACTGCACGAGTCATCTGAGGAATAATCCAAATAATTAGTAGAAATATCTGTATCTGTATCAGAATGTAGTTCATCATCTAACAAGAAAGTATTTTCGTCGTCTATTCCAACCATAATTTCCATAAGATTCACAAGCACGGCATACAGTAGAACAAAAATTTCAAAGAAAAGTTCCCGCTACATAGAAAAACCCGGATGAAAAGCATTTCATTTACATGGACAAGCCACGCCATCTGTTGAAAAATAATAATACTAAATAGTCTCTTTCAATAATGAAAAATGCGGGCAAACCAGAAAAGGAAAGGAGAAAATATCGATGCCCGTACGCCGTACGGGCAAACCAGAAGAGGCCAATTTCGGGTAGCACGTACACTGTACGGGCAAACTGCTTAAAGGGTTAAGAAAAAGAATATGTTTTTCAGGACGAACAGCTCCGAGTAAAATATTTGAGCCGAATGGGATATTGTTAACCAGGCGAAAAAAGTTGAAATAATGCTGCCTCCAGATTTGAAATTTAAGAAAATGAAATTTTTGGGTATGATGAATAGGGGGGGAGAGCTATTGGCGTCGGACCTCGTAATTTTGAGTCTCGGTCAAGTGACGAGGACGACACCTGAGCTGGCCACTTCTCCTAACTTCCACACCATACCAAAGGGATGATTTTATGCCTTGACAGATTTAAAGTGTATCAGCTCCGTGCATAAATCTTCTGTGGCATCAAGCTCGAACCTAAGACTCGACGAAAACTGCCGGTCACGAATCGGTGGCCATGATCATGACTATTAAGCTACCGTAGGTATTGCGGAGAAAAGAATGATGTAACAAGGGAATTGATAAGTGACTTCATACACTGAGAATGGAAGAAAATGGAAGTAATAAGTGAATTGAAAAGTGACTCTTATATACTAAGAGAACAGAAGAAGTAACAAGTGAGTTTATAAGGAACTTAATAACTATATTGTGAATGGAAAGAAAAGGAAGTAATAAGTGAGTTCATAAGGAACTTACTATATTGTGAATGGGAGGAGAAGGAAGTAATAGTTGATAAGTGTTTTTATGCAACAGGAAGGAAGTAATAAATGAGTTGATATAGGAGATTTTATGCATTGAGAATGGAAAGAAAAGGGAGTAATAAAAAGGTATTACAGCCCTAAGCCAAATAAGACATTAAAACATTACATTATTATTTTGCTGCTAAAAGAAGGAGAATACTCGTCGAAATCGGTTGATGTGCCATTTAAAACAATTTAATGAACAGAATGTCTGGAAATTGAATTTTAAAACTTAAACAAGAGTGCTATACCCCACAGAAAACCTCATTTTTTGCAATAATTTTAAACATATCTTCCAGGATTATGGTAAACTTTACTCAAAATCTATCTCATCCATAGTACATAGCCAAGATATCATTGTGGTCATGGTCGTAGCTTTTTGTCCAGTGTTGTTTTCATCGAGTCATGGGTTCGAACTGATGATACTAAAGACCCGCCGTGCAGTAAGACTGTTGCACGTTAAATCTCGTTGAAGTCCTTCCAGTGTCGCGGTGTCGAAGTTTTAAGAGGGAGGTTCCAGCTCAGTTTTCGTACTCGTTACTTTACCGAGGATTCATTGCCAATAACCCTAGTATTGCTTCTCAGTGGTAACATACGTTATTAAAAATCAAATAAATATTATATTAACCATATTTCGAATATGTTCCACATTATGAAACAGAGTTATTTCCCAGAGTGTGAACGTATTTTATTTCTAATAAGCACACACGAATTCTTAATATTGCACTATTTTTGTATGAAATTTATCGAAAATTGGAATCATAAAACGAAAAACTCAAACTTATTTCTTAATTTTCTCAAACTTATTTCTTAAAATTATATAATTATGTTCAGTGCACAGAATGTCGTGTTTGTGAGTTCTCTGCAAGTTTTTAAACTCATAAAAGCAACACATATTGTACCACATTCACCTAAACGTAAGTACATGAATTACACATGTAAAAGCAACTATTGATCTTTAATTGCTCATACATAATTATTTATTTCCTTAAATATGTTTTTCCTTGCATGAACAGGTTCAAATAAACATGCATATATCTTAATGTTAAATTATAATTTTCATCACTTTTAATTGTAAAAAGTGAGGGTTATTTAAACTTGGTGTAAAATCGGCTCATTTTATACAATGTCGAATACGTAACAATTACTTTTTTACCTGATTGTTTGTTAACATCGCACTGAGAAACAACACGAGGGCTATTAGTAAGAACTTCGTATTTTTCTGTCTCGGTCAAGTGACGAGGGCAGCAACAAATGATCTTGGATCTTCCTCTCTAAACGTCCATACCTAGCAAACAAGAGGACTTAGAACCTTGAAAAGATTTAATGTGCATCACTCCTCCCACATGGCGGGTTTTTAGAAAGCATCAGGGTACAGAATTTTTTTTCTACCTTCTTGAGTAAATATATAATATCCTAAATTTTGGTTTAATTGAATTGTATTAATCTGAATTTTCCCCCAAGGTATGTTAACTCTCTTTGATGTATAAGAATAAATGTAAGGAGTTAAGGTGTTAAGTAAGGGGACTTGCTTATAAGAGCTAGGTACAATCATGAATCAAAATCAACAGAATAACCTTTTTGTACCATGATTAAAACTGAAAAATTAAAATAATAAAAGATGTGACAGGTTAATGGGGGATAAAAATGAAATTGCATTTACGAATGAAATTTTTTCTACAATTTCTATAATCAAGCTCGTCTGTACGAAATCATTGCTTATAGTTATTTTCAAATCCAAAACAACAAAATAAAATATTGAATAAATAGAAAAAGTTCTATACAAAGTTTTGCAAATAACAGATTTAGCCACTCAAGTTGTACTTTTTTTTTTTTATAATTATTATTAAATTACTCACTTAAATCTAAGAATTAAAGTAAACGACGAAGTATCGAGAAATGGACAATTGTATACTTTTCTGATATTAAAATGAAAGAAACAAATTATTAAATTGAATATATTTAAGCTAAATGTAATTAAATTAAAGCAAACGATAAATTGTTAAACTATATATATAAGCAAAAAGTTAAACTATATATTGAAGCAAAAGATAAAAAATTGAAAAGTGATCTGGTACGCTAAAAGTGATCCAACTAAAACAATAAGCCCTTTAATGGCTAATAATATTTTTACATCAAACCCGAAAATATCAATCATGGGTCTTTTTTACACATTTTGCACATTGTGAAGGAATAAAAAATGTGTTAACAATTTGAAAATTGATCAGTTGACGAATTTTTAATTTAACGAAAACTCTTTGGTTGTAATTAAATTCTTAATTGCATTGAAGAAGTTTTACGTTAGTGCTTATCCATAGGATTAACACAGAATTAACACAATTAAAATTATTTCCTATCTTTTGAGATGTAAAATACCATAAAAAGCAGTTTTTAAATTTCAACTCAACCATTTTTCTCGAAATCAAAATTCCTTAATGGTTATTAATTATTTCACTCCCCTTCAGAATTAAAAATCGTTCTTTTTTTCACACCGTATTACAATGCGAGCAATAATTCTTTCACCTGAAAAATTATACCTAATTCATATTGATTACCCACCTCTCTCCAAGAACATTTAAAAGAAAAACACCTTTATTCAATTAAAAACCCTTCAAAAGCTTCACATCCCTTGAAAATTATCTTATAATAAATATTTATGAACCCGTTCTCCTTTCAATAAATTGATATCGCAGAAACTGCCGAAAAATCCACTTAATATTCTTCGTCAAAGGGTTTTTTGATTCTCTCGCCAAATCCCTCGCCAAATCAAGATGGCAACCCCCTTAATCGCACTCTGATGTCAGGATAAAGAGTGGAAGGGAGTAAAACTTGGCTGCAAAGGGGGACCGAAGATAGGAAGTTTTGTGAGTAAGTAGGATCCATCCCTCGAGGCTAAGAGAGGTCTTTTGTTGAAGAAAGGAGGAGTGAAATAGTTTGACCCCAATGTAATTAACCTTGGAAAAAATAAACACGTAAAAAGGTTTTGTGTTGTTTGGGTTGTTTTGTGTGTGTAATAAGTCTTTGTTGTGAATGAAATTTTTTAATGGATTTGGTAGATTTTTAGAGTTTAATGTGTTTAAATTGGAAAGTAATGCTGTTGTTTATTTTGCTTGGATGTTTTAGAAGACGTTTTGGGAATTACCGTGATTAATGGGGCTCTTTTCAAAAGTTTAGATTTAAGGCTTCTAAAGGAATTTTCGTTTTTTAAGAATTTGTACGAATACTGCATTTTTCAAAGGATTTTAAAAGTTTGCTTAGAGATATTTAAGAGACGTTTGATTGTGTTAATATAAAATTTTAAGCTTAATTTTGTTTTATTTTTACAAAAGAATATAAAATTTCCCAAGATGTTATCAAATAATCTAAAGTTACTTTGTAATACAGTTTTTTTTAATTCTCTGGTATTGTCAACGCTGATCATTATTTTCCCTCTCTTTCCTTCCCTGAATTATCATTTTATAATACTCTTATTTTTATCACTTCTTTAGAATGATTTTATTCTGTTTGTTCAAAAAAAAACTTAATATGTACAGATTTGTTTTACTTTCATTTTACGACAACAATATAGTTTAATCTAATCGTTTGCTTTAATTTTGATATCTGAACAAAATATTAACAGCGTACATTTAAAATTTATGGTTTGCTTCAATTTCAATATTTGAAAGCTAAACTGAAATTTTGTCGTATAGTCGTTTGTTTTGATTTCTTTCTCTCAAAAGCTAGCATTGAATTTACTTTTCAGAAGTTTTACGTTTTGAATATTAGGACAAGATGGCGATGGAACAAATAATAAAGTCAGATTAGTGGAATTAGTCTATTTATGTTAGTTTTTGTAAGCTAATTACTCGAGGCTGTTTTTATTTTTAGGAGTAATGGTATTACAAGATTAATAAAATTACAAGTGTAGGTCTTATATTACAACAGTGACCCTTATGAATTCTGTTTTTTCCAAAGAACGCATGCTAATTTTCCTAAGCTGGTTGAAAATAAACATGTAATGAACTGAACTTAAATGGATTTTTTCAGTATTAGATGCAAAATTTTTATAATCGGTACTCAAGATAAGAGCCTTAAGGAGAAACAAGATTAATTGAGATTGTGTATTATGTGAAACTATTGTATTTTTTATTATGTATTTTATTTGATTGCTTATTGCACTGAGAAACAAAACGAGAGCTATTAGCAATAGACCTAGTAGTTTTAAACCTTGATCAAGTGACGAGGCCGACACGTGAGTTGGCCCTTTTTTCTCCAAACTTCCACATCATATTTAGAAAAGGGGATACTCACTTTTGAATTGTACATTGACTGGTTTTCTTACTTCTAAGAAGCCCAAGAGTATGACACCCTTCGAATCCAATCAAATCGTCACTATAACTTATCCGGACGACGAAACCTTCGTCACCCTCTTTGGAACAGATCTATTGGAAACAACTTATCGTTTTCATTGTTGTTTGGTTTTTAATGTTTAAGAATGTATCTATGTTTGAATAACGGTGACAGCTCGACGCCATAGCAATCAAAACTAAACTTATTAATCAGAGTGAAACTTGTTCTAGAACAGTTTAATAGATGACAGCACATGATGGTAGCAGCAACTTGCCTTACAAACGCCATCTATCGTCAAAAATGTATATTATGAAATATCCTCATATAGTTGTTGAATCTGAGTTTAAAATGAGATGCAGAAAATATGGATTAAAAGTTAACTCAGTAAAACTAACTTACTAAGTCAGATTAACTGAGACCAGTTCCGATCCAGGATATCGAAAATTCAGATTAACCGGAGATTGAGAAAAAATGAAATAGAAAAAGCATACTTAGAGAGAATAATCTTTATATTGAATAAATCGAGTTATGAAACCTATTTGCAGAAGGTAAAGATGTCTACTTTGTGAACTATATAGAAGGGCATCTAAAGATGCATTATTGGATTTTCCATTTAAGCAATGTAGCACCATATACATTTTTTGACTGGTGTTAAGAGGTGCAACTAAGGTTTTCTTGACTTTGCGCTAAAAATTTTTGTAAGGTCTCCTTTCCTCCAACATTCCTAGCATTTATAGCTATTAGAAGATATCGGTAAAGAAAATAATTTTTCAAAATAAGCGGAGGAAACAAATAAATGTTGTAATGGAAATTTGCAGACCAATTTGGATTATCCGGAGATTAGAGACCAAGGGGTTCAACTTAACGATGGCTTATTTTTCAATTTGCTTTAATTTAAGACAAAGTAATCATGTTTATATGTTCAAAGATAACATTGGTTTCACCGAGTCTGGGGTTTGAGTAATGATATCATCTCAGACTTGTCGAGAGAACCGATGTACGTTAAGGGGGTCACTTCACGCAAATCGGTCAAAAAATCGATTTTTCAATTTTTTTTAAAGAGAAACTACAAATCTTTCTGCGTCGAATGCAATTTAAATTTTTGTTCTAGCTAAATTAGAAGTATTTTAAATAATTTTTTAAAAAGTTGTTTACATCTGTAAAAACCCAAAACAGCTGATTGGCCACGCCCCCTTTCAAACCAAAGCATATTATATATGCTTCTTTCCAGCCTTATCAAATTATTTTAAATTCATGAAAACAATTTTCATCGATCAGCAACTTGTTGAGGAAAGAATTGAAGTGAATAGTAATAGCAGTTTGTTTACATTTCAACGTTTGTTATCGAATGCAACGTGCTATTTTAGACTCGCCTAATGTAGAAAACTTTTTTCATTTATATTTTTCATTATGTCTCGGTTTAATGCTCAAACATTTAAGAAATAGAAGTTCGAGAGAGATGTTTTTTTCTTAAATAAAAGTTCTTTTGAAGTTATATAAACTTTATAAAAATAAATGTTAATAAATATGGTAAGTATGCTGGTATGGTAAGTATCAACGTTATGTAAGTATGCTGTTGAGTATGAAGCTTTTTGTAAACTGTTCTGATAAATTGAAGGAAATAATTGACATATCTCTGTTTTCTTATTGCTTAAAATTATGTGTGTTATGCATAAAATGCAAGAAACATGGTATCCATATTAATTTTGGTTGTCAAAACCAAGGTTTGGCTACAGAACCATTTATATGTTGTGACAGGTGTGGTTTCAAACAACCAGTCCTTAATACTAGAGTCACTCAGAGTTTAACTAATAAAGGATATACTAATGTGCATTAAGTTAATACGAGACTTTCATTTGCTATGAGATCAATTGGCAAAGGGTATGCTGCTGCGAAAGGGTTTTGCGGAGTGATGGATTTACCTCCCATTACTAAGCGCTTTTATGAGTTATAATTAAATGATGCGATAGAGGAAGTCGCAAAAGATTCTATGGCAATATCTGCTAAAAAATATTTAATAATGATGGAAGTCCAAATGTACCTGTGGCTATTGATGGCGGCTGGCAAAAGGGGGGGGGGCTTGTTTCACTAAATGGTGTCGTGACAACAATTTGTGTCGAAACTGGAAAGGTTATTGATGCCGAAGTATTTTCTAGATATTCGTGCAATTTGAGGAATGGAAATGCACACAGAGAGAAGTATTTCGCTAATTTCTTTGGAAGTAGTGGAGAACTGGAAGTTGAAGGGACACTCTGGATCTTCAATCACCCAGAGTCATTGCACAAGCTGCGATACACTCAGTATTTCAGTCTTTGCCCCACTGGTGACGACAAGTGGTGTGCATATAATAGGGCCATAATTAAAGGAAAACAATATAAACACAAACATAACTTACCTGATGTTATTATAAATTGTATTAAACAATAGTTAGAGATTTTTCAAGTCCTAAACTACTCTCTAGATGCCTACATGGCAAAATTCAAAATTTAAATAGCATCATCTGGTACATAATCCTAATAAATGTATATGTAGAATTAGGAACATTAAAAGCTGGAAAGTATGAAGCAATATCTCTATTTAATCAAGGATTCATTACAAAATTAAAAGTTTTAAGTTTATTAAATGTTCAACTTGGATTTTATACATGTCGAGCATTACAAGAAGCAGATCATGTTCACATAAAGAAAGCAAAAAAGGCAGTTTTACAAAGAACCAATAAAGCTAGAATTAAAAACAGACTATTAAAATGTAGATAAGAAGATGATCTAGCCGATGACTGAAGCAATTCAAGCTTTGGTGTTGATATCTATTAGTGAATGGTAAGTTTGTACTTAAAATTGGATTATCTCAAAACTGTAAATTTCAACACAAAAGGAACATTTTTACAAAATCTACTCATCTTATAGCTTTGAAACTTGGTGCATGTATTACTAGTACATAAAGAAATATTTTAATGAGAGCTTTTGTCAAAAAAAGTTTTCAAAAAAACTTTAGAGGTTGAAATGTACACAAATTTTCATGGTTTTTTAAATTTTCACGTGTTAATCCACATAATAATTTTTTTAAAAAAAAACGTATTGAAATTTCAAAAAAAGCTCTCATTAAAATAATAATAACTATTCAATAAATAAACACAAACAAATTGGTAACTCTACAACCAGTCAATTTTTAAAAAATGTTCCTTAAAATTGGTCATTTTTAACATTAAGGAGATAGGGAAAAGGCTGCGTGAAGTGACCTCCTTAAATATATCGGGGCTCAGTGTCCTCATGCTAGGGTAGTTAGGAGATTAGGATGTTAAATCGGGTGTCAATTTCGTTACTTGAACTAGGTTAAAATTAAAATACCCATTACAAATTGCTTCTACAAATTGTTGACAAAAATAATTCAAACACCTATGGTCATTTTTCGTTTCGTATGGTCGTTTCAATATAGGTACGCCTTCCGGTACAGATGTCTGCCATCTAGTGACCCTGAAAGGAAAGGTCTGAGAACATTAGTAGCTGTTGTCAGAGTTGTATGCACCCATCGTTCTCTCCAAGAGAATCTGAAATGTCAAACCTGATTGAATTCAAATGAGGAATTATTGTTGGATCAAGTTTGGTTGAAGATTCAGTGACAGATCTTGCAAACGTTGTGGAATGTGCAAGAAGCACGGTATCAGCAGTTATGACAGTTTTCATATAAGTCGGTAAGATGACGTCGGCAAGACACAACAGTTCACGAAAGTCTAAGTTGAAAAATTGAAATAAACTGTAATAAATTGTAGTTAAAGCCCTTAGTGGCCAAAAATTAAAAGTACCTTGAGTGTAGTAACATTTGACCTGAACAGACATCACCAGAATCCTTTTTCGAATAAAACTGTGGAAAACTAACTTTATTCTCAAAAGAGTTTTGGCAAATGTATTATTCGTAAGCCCCTATTGAATCCACGCATTTCTTTCAAGCGAAGTAAATGTAGCAGAGGAAGAAGCTGGACCCTACAAAAGCGGCAGTAAGTAATCTGGTCTGATGGATTCCTTTAACTCTTGTGCGTGACCTCTATGCTTCCATCCCAAGTTGTCTCAATTTGTGATGTAAGCAAATGTTATTCCAAACACGTATTAACAATGCATTTCCTCTGTTTCATACAATGGTGACCAAATATCATGCATAATTCGTTATTATGTGAACAATGAAAGAAATCTAAGGCGGAATGGCAAGAAACATGATATACGAATGTTAAAAGGATGTAAAATAAATAACAACGGTAAAAAACGAGTTTTTTAAGCGAAGGTTTCCTTTCAAATGTCACCTTTTGCGTAACATAATTTTTTATATCTTAAATTTTAAGTAACATTCGCCTATAAATAACATTGATTTTCATTAACATTCACCTGTCTTGAAGATGGGAAGCAATGTGTCGAACATGAGTTGATGCTTCCTTGCATCGCTTCTCTAATAAAGCAAAAAAAGAAGGATTTTCAGAGATGTCACCAGTTAACAAAAGAGAGTTTAAGCAATGACACCTACACCTTGGCGATGGATTTGGCGACCATTTGGTAAATCGGCGAGAAACTTGGCGTAAAGTTTAATTCTATAAATAATTAGTTTTAATCCATTAATTTTTAATAATTATTAAATCATCGTATAGTCATCGAAAACAATAGTGTATAGAAAATTTTAGCTCAATCGAGCACTTTAAAATGTGAGAAAAAAGCTTTTTAAGTTTTGATCCAGACATACAAAGTGAGTAGAAGAAAACCCATTAATAAGAAAACATTACGATTGTAATCATTTTTACTATCGAAAGGAAGAGTTTGAAAGAAAACTGTGCATAAGAGGAGTTCAACTTTAGTGAAAAACAAATGAAATAAAAAGGCGATACTTTGGTTTGATACGGTGTGATCTTATCTGACAGCTGCTCAAAGATTTCCCATACCTGCTATGACATGTGGATAAGTTGTGGGCTCAAAAATTTCAAATGTCATGAAAAGCTCTTTACAGCTCTGTAATGAAATTTGATGGATGTGGAAGGGCTGCAGGTATTCCCCTTAGTATAACCCACACATGCTCTATAGGATTTAGATCACGCGAGTAAACAGGCTACGGTATGTTATGCGTTTGGTATTTTCCGTTTCGAGGAAGTCATTGATCAGGCTTGCACGATGATGAGGTGCATTATCAATCATCAGGAACTATAGCACCTCAAAAATTAGGTTGAAAAGCTTCATTCCTATATCTTTTAACAGACACAATTCCCATCTCAAAGGCATGAAAGTCTGTTCGGCCGTCATGCAAAATGCCTGCTTATGCCATGACTGTCTTCAAAAGAAAACGGTGCCTTTCCGTGATATTTCCCGGGAGAAAATGAGTTCCACGTTCTCGTCGTTTTGTCAGTCGACGCGAGTCAGTGCTTAGACCAAAGAGAAATTCCTCACTGAATATCACATTAACTCACTGTCCCAAATCCAGCACTGATGTTCCAAACTCTAGTTTAAGCGAGCGTGTTTATGTGTAGATATGAAGGTAATGCATACTGATAGTCGTCTGGCATAGAGGTAACAAGATTGAGTGTCTAAAAAACAATTTTCTGGAAGCTCGTACCCCTATTACGATGAGAGAGTTGAACATAGTTCTCTGATACAGTTGTCCCTCTGGCATTTTGCAATAATTTCCAGACATTGGTTTTGGCCTAGCCACGCGAGTAACTATTGGGTGACCTGGTACTGGTCGTTGGTTAGTATTTTCAGCATTTTGAAACCTGTGGCACAATATTCGGACCATACAATGAAGCACATTCGGAATTACAGACATTTCGGTGGAATTAGATATTTCCTGCGATTCTTCGTTTCGCAAATATGTTCCGTTGTCGTCTTTAGCCATCATTCGTACTATTTTACAGTAAACAATGTTCCTTCGCGCATAAATTGCATAAAGCCTGTCAGAACTTCTTATGCTGATTAGATTTCTCGGAATCCGGGTTACCGGAAATCGTAAGATTTTCATTCTTTTTGTATTCCCGAGAATTAACACATCAATCAATAACTCCCGAGACTAACCCAGAGATGGCGCTAGTAGTAAACCAGTAACCAGGTCTTTCTAGAGTACTAACCTTTGCTTGAAACGTGTCAAAATTTTAAGTCGATCGGATCAGAAACAGCTGAGTTATCGAGGTTGGAATAAAGTCGTTTCGTAGTTTGTTTAAAAAATGGAAAAAACCGAGTTTCGTGTTCTGATAAAACATTGTTTTTTAATGGGTAAAAACACGTGCAAGCGAAACAATGGATTGAAAAATGTTACCCGGACTCTGATCCATCAAAAGCAACGATTTGTCGGTGGTTTGCCGAGTTTAAACGTGGTCGTACCGACACAAATGACGCGGAACGCTCGGGTAGACCTGTGGAAGCCGTTACACCGGAAAATGTGAGTGAAGTGACAAAAATTATAATGAAAGATCGTAAAATAAAAGCTCCGTGAGATTGCTGAGATGACACAGATATCATATGGAAGTGTATTTACTGAAAAAGGTTTTTTGAAGTGAAGTGAAAAAGGTTTTTTCCAAGTGGGTGCCGCGATTGCTTTCGATGGAACAAAAACAGCAACGAGTCGATGATTCAGAAAGCTGTTTATCGCTATTTACTCGCAACAAAAAAGATTTCTTGCGTCGTTACGTGACCATGGACGAAACATGGATACATCACTACACTCCAGAGTCGAAGCGGCAGTGGCGCACAGCTGGCGCAAGCCATCCGAAGCGTCCGAAAACGCAGCAGTCAGCTGGCAAAGTCATGGCGTCAGTTTTTTGGGATACGCATGGCGTGATTTTCATTGACTACCTCGAAAAAGGTAAATCGATCAACAGTGATTATTATATTGACTTGCTGGTGCGTTTGAAGGAGGAAATCGCAAAAAAACGACCGCACATGCAGAGAAAAAAAATCCTTTTTCACCAAGACAATGCACCCTGCCACAAGTCGATGAAAACAATGGCAAAATTGAACGAATTGGGCTTTGATCTGCTTCCCCACCCCCCATACTCGCCAGATTTAGCCCCCAGTGACTACTGGCTCTTTGCTGATCTTAAAAAAATGCTCCAGGGAAAAAGATTTGGCTCAAATGAGGAGGTCATCGCTGAAACTGAAGCTTATTTTGAAGCGAAAGATAATTTTTTTTATAAACATGGTATTGAAAAATTGGAAAAGCGTTGGAACGATTGTATCACCCTAAAAGGTGATTATGTTGATGAATAAAAAAAAATTTTGCAAAAAAAATGTTTTCAATGTTAGTCTCGGGACTTATTGATCCATGTGTTATATATATTGTATAGTGCTTCATTTCTGAATTTTTCAATATTCCTTTTGAATTTCGGGAAAACGTTTTATTCTTTTGTTCTTTGCTCCAAAATGTAATGTTTTTTTTTTGTTACCCTATTGTAAAAAGTTGCAAAAACATTTTTTTTTCTTTTGCCAGTAAATGTTGAGTGTGGGGTGATTGTCTCACGGAGGACAGTTTGTAGCTCTAAACTCTTTAAGTGAGCTCGGTCCCCTTGGGCATTTTGCCAATAGCCTTGTGTTACTTCCAGAGCGACGTTAATAAAATCATTCAATGAACCATTCTCTACATATAAAGTCACTTATCAATACACTTATTTCTTCTTTCATTCTTAGTAGATAAGTCTTCAATTCCCTTATCACTTCCCTCGCCTTCAATTATCAATATATAAAGTCGCTTATTACTTCCTTTTCCTTCCATCCTCCACTTAACAACTCACTCATTATTTCCTTCTCTTTCAACTCTCAATGTATAAAGTGACTTATCAACTCACTTATTACTTCTTTTTCCTTCTATTCTCTTTCTGTAAAGTCACTTATCAATTCACTTATTTCTCCTTCTATTCTCAGCATATAAGAGTCATTAACTTACTTAACCCTTCCTTCTTTTTCCATTCTCAACATTTAATGTCAATTATTACTTCCTTTTCCTTTCATTATTTGTATATTAAATCCTTTATCAACTCACTTATAACTTCTTTCCCCTTTCATTCTTTATATATTGAGTCACTTATTCTTTCTCTTCCCATTCTAAATATATAAGTGTCACTTATCAACTCACTTATCCTTCTCTTTCTATTCTAAATATATATTAACCAAGTTTATCTTTTCAGAATACGAATAATCAATATAATACCATCCCCAATCTATTTTATTTGTAGTAATAGTGTCT
The DNA here is from genome assembly GCA_019974015.1 of Nephila pilipes. Taxonomy (NCBI): domain Eukaryota; kingdom Metazoa; phylum Arthropoda; class Arachnida; order Araneae; family Nephilidae; genus Nephila; species Nephila pilipes. The sequence goes on from BMAW01075283.1 coordinate 150,772, forward strand.
ATATAGGCATTTGTTGAATGTTTAAAATAATTTTTAATCTATTGTTTAAAACAATTAATTAATCTCTTACTGAACCAATCAGTTTAGAATTCTTGATCCTTTGAATATCCTGTTTGGATTCACTCCTAAAGCTCCTTACGTAATGCAGGTCTAATACAGATATTTCACTTGATAATTTCAGCTCACTATCTTTATCACTTTTTAAACTACCAACTCACGTATATTAAACTCTTACCTGCTTATATATGCATTTCCTCAATTCAGTTCATTATACTCTTCCCTAATTCTAATCTAATCCACATAAGTCACGTTCCATTTATTGATAAAAATTTTGAATCAAATTCAACATCACAAGAAGTTATTTGAAGCGTTATTGAAAAGGAAACAAAATAGAGTTCATGTTATAAGCTAAAAAAATTTTGAATTATGGCTTATTCTAAGGAAATTGTACCAGAATTCTAATAAACACGGTTTTTAGAATAACATAAATACATATATTTTTCTCTAAGGAGTAGCACGTATGTTTATAATTTTAAAAGTTCAACTTTGGAATTTTGATTCCTTAAATTCTCATTAAAATACATTTACGAAATCAGTAATGCACCGTTTATTTTTTATCAGAAAAATTAAAATATGCAAATTTTGAAGAATATTTAAAGTGTGTGATAACTTTAGATATCCGACTAAGTTTAGAACCATGGTTTGGAAAAGAAAAAAAAAAACTTAGAAAATGAATTATTTGTATAATATTTAGTGTCACCTGAGTTAGAATATATTTAAAAATATTTTATTCAAATGTTATTCAAATAAAAAATATTTAAAATGCAGTTTTTTAGCATAAAACTTAGAAAAAATAGCATGTATTCAAAATATTCTGCTTCCATTGAAAACATCATTCTATTACAATGTTATTTAGCATATGAAGAGGTATGACATTTATACAGAATCCGGACAAGAAAGTTTGAATAATTCACAATATTTGCAGAGTTATTGTCAGTCAAAGTAACAACACGTGCTTTTTACGAAAATGTCTCCATTTTTATACATTTAGATGTGAATAAATCCACTTAGAAAATAGATATTATAAAAATCCTAGTCCAAAACCTCGAGTTTAATATGAAAACATTTTTACCGAACGTTATGAAAAACCCTTTGAGTTATCACCTTTCAAACATGTAACTGTGTAGAAAATCAAATCTTCAGAAAATTGATTTAAAATTAAAGCTTATATCCTCTTGAGACCCAATGTCCATTCTATTGGATATTTTCATTTTACATGAGGAGAAAGAATTTATGGTTTTATATCCTAAGATCAAGCACTTCATTATATTGGAAAGTCCAGTACTGTCATCTATTTAGCAACACTTGGAGTTATTTGGCAGAAACCTTGTTCCACAAGGATTTAAGAATGGAGGACATGAAGAAAGAAACAATTGAAAGCATGCCAGCACAGTTAGATTTTAGTTTTATTATACATTTACATTGTTTTAATTCAAAATTGCTAATATACAATTTTTGATCTTTGAATAATGAAAGTATGCTGCATTTTTAATCAGTAACACGTTTTTACTAGACTAAGACCCAATTTCCATTATAATGGATAGGTTAAAAATTGCGTATTTTTTTTAATTTAAAAAAAATGGCTGTACATTCTGTTTTATATTGCTTTTTACAAGATTTATCTCAAATTAAGGAAAAGTTCTTCAAAAAATATGATAGTAGTCTCAAGAGGTTAAAGAAAACAAATATATACATACCAAATAAACTGTCCTCCTCCCTCCCTCACTTTTATATATATATATAAGTCACACCTTCTTCTTTCTTTTTTTTTAAATTTTATTTTCTTGAAGTTCTAATTTTTTCTTGCCTTTTTTATTGATGGTAATGAATGCCATTTGGAGTTAGCAACACGAGTAACGACGAAGTTCTTAAATATTTCTATTATATGCAGCCCAGAAATCACATCTATTGCATATAATATTTTTAGCATTCCCTTATAACCATCATGAAAATGTATAACAGACACACACACACACACACACATATATATATATATATATATATATATATATATATATATCCCGTAGAAAATGTTTCAAGGTCAACGAAGACATTCATTGGAACTTTCATTCAAAAGCCATTGAAATATTCATTGTCATTTTGTGTTTTCTCATGGAAACATTTTTCAAATAAATATTGATCACATATATCAAGGTAATTTAATAGAATTTTAACAATGGGCTTAGGGAAGCTTTTGCCCTTTTCATTTATTTTTGCTCCGCAACCAATATCATGTTCATACTTTCACCAACTAAACTATCCTTTTGGGCATTGACCATGCACTGGCTTATCTATTCCTGAACAGCTTTGAAATAAAAGGTTATTTTAGAGCGCTTTGAATATCAAGAAAGCCACCAGCATTGCTTTGAACAATAATGTCATAGTTATTAAGTTATTTATTAATAAATTTGGCGGTAAGTTTTCCTTTTCCACTTAATCCTTTCAGACGTGATTTTAGTTTGCGAAAGCGGGTTTCCATTCTATTCTACATGTGTTCAATGTACTCATATTTTGTGTACTCATATTTGACATTTTTCCATATGTCTTTAAATGTTAAATAATCTTATAAGTCATCATGACCTTATACAATGAATACTGCCTCAAATAGCAAGAGCGTTCGGATATAAGATATACATCAACAGACTCCTTGATAGATGATGCCTCAGAATGATTTTGCGAACAAATGGGATACATTTATTCTCTTGTTTTGAGAACATATGCGTGAATTCTTAAACATAACTGCTATGTGTACAACATAACCTGAATCAATAGAAAAAGCTGCTACACATTCATTTAATGATGAGTGGCTTCTACGCTGTCAAGTGTCATCACAAGATGCACCGCAATTTATCAAATCCTCCTTCTGATAATCCAGTTCTTTTATTTCAGAATCTGCAGCATCCATGTAGTTTTTGCAATGGTTGAAGAAACTTGTAACGACGAATTCATTTCACACTTCCTGAAATCTGATTTTAGTAAACATTGCATATCTAATGCAACACTCAACGTTTTCGAAACATTGTGGTCTTTTCAATTAATTACATAGAACAAATTGAATATTGATTTAACTAATATTATTTCCTTTTTAAGTTTATGAAAATTGACGAACAAAGCTGCGGTTTTATACATTTCAACAATATAATAGAAAGTTACACGAAACTCGATTCCTCTTTAAGTTCTAAGCTTTGTCATAAACACAATGGAACATTGAGAGCTTCAGTGACTCTTAAAAGTATTTCTACACTATAAATTCTGTTACAAATTACATTTCTTTCCTTGTTGAAGCATTTCTTCATTTCCCCCCTAAGCTCTAGTTTTAAGTTCACTGTTAGTACTGTCTATTTCTGCTGTCAGAATGGTGATTTCAATGAAGTTTTCTTTTAACTTAGACTGATGTTAATATTTGAATTACCCATGGTGTAATAAAAATAATAATCTTAGAAAACTGTATACATGTATATATTATATACAATTAAAAAAAGTTATTTCAAACAGAAATAAAAAGACAATTAAATGCGAAAATCAAACGCAGTTCAAACAATTGATTGTTTGGTTTTATAGGATATAGAGCAGCATAGGCTATAATCCCAATTCAAACGATTGATTTTTTAATTGATGAGGTATATAGGGCAACAAAGACCATTTTCCCTATTCAAAGGATGTGGCTTAGAAAAATAGTGAACATAGTCTAATATTGCCATTGATATTTTGGAAATTTTACGACTAAATGTGATGCCAGATTTCTCAAAATAAATCTTAATATATTTGTAAAGATTTTGTTTTAAAAAATAAATAGTAAATATTTTCTTATAAATAAAAGGGAAAAAATTGAAAATTCATGTGTAGATTTCAACATTCAGTTCCGATATGGTGACTTCTGATCATTTTATTTTATTTATTTATTTGAATTTTATAGTTATTTTTATTTATTTATTGGAAATCGTTTGATATTAAAAGGCTTATAACTCCATTTAGAATAATAGCCTTTTTGTCATATATCCCATAGAGCCAACCAATCAATCATCTTCATTTCTATGTAGAGTAGCTACAAAGAGAAGGTAACTTTGGAAATAGAAAATTTCCTGCATTTTAATGGATAAATAAAAATATTTAACATGTTCTCCTATATTTGAGTTTTTAGTAACTAACCTCATGGTTTCGTTTCTTTTGCTAGAAAAAGAGAATAAGTTCGATCGTAAATATTATTTAAAAGTTATCCAAAAAAGTTTTTTTTCAAGTATTCAACCTCATTTGGTAATTTATGAAGTAGTATTAATATATAAAGTACTTCTTGATATTTGAATTATTATCAATGTAATCCTGGGTTTTAGTTAAGGTTGACTAAATAGTATTCAATAAATTGCATTACTGGTCTTTAAAAATAATATAAGAGGTTGACAAAGATAACAAGAATGAAAACAAAGGCTCAGTTGCAAAAGTTATTGTATTATATATAAATGTAATACTTAGTTGTGATAGTTTTATATATTCTTCATTAATCAAAATTTTTATTACGTTTTGGAAGGAGTTTTGATGGCAATAATATAATTGATACAACTCTCTGAAATTTGAATAAAAATATCAAGAATACCACGCAAAACAATTTCAATGTTTGGTTCTTATTGACAGAATTTAGTACTAAACGCTTTCATAAAGGACATCATTTTATCCAATAAATAAAATTTTAAAAAAATTGCTTGTATTATGTTGTTAAGAATAGTGTCTTTTTTCTCTTCTTTGTTCATTGTAACATATTGCATAGAATAGCATTTTGTTTTTTCTTAAGTATTTTTGCTGCAAGTCAAAATCTATACTAATATATATATAACTTATTCGTATAGTATATTTATATGCAAATATATTACAATATAACAAATATTATATTAATTTCAGTTTTTAAAATATGGTGAAAAGATGTAATGAATTGCATAGAAAATGTTTAATATAGAGACCTGTACGAAATAGACATGTAAATCACACATGCAGATCAGAAGGAATAAGAATCGGTGTCGATACAAGTAAAGATACTTCAGCAACAAGCCTCATAATATTGAATTATGATCCAGTTATGAAGACTGAAGGGAAGTACTGTCTAAATGTCCTAAATTCCATACTTGGAATATTCCATAAGTTACTCCTTAATACTTACGGTTCCTAAAAGTGACAGTGAAGTTACGACATCAATGTGCTTCTTTGACTTCTAATACTTTTCAATGTTTCTTTCTTTTTGTTTATATTTCTAAAAACATCGTTTGTCCATGATACATCACCTCCAAACAGCAAACACAGGAAGCAACATGCATTTTTTTACTTCACAGTCGCAGAAGCCAACATTTCTGATCGTACCATTCAGAATTATAGTTACTGATATATTTCTTGTTGTTGCTTATGCCTGGCTGAGATAGTAAAATATCAATAACTAACCGATCTTTTTTTTTCTCAACTGTAACTTTCTCATAGATAGACAACTGTGAAAACTTAAGCTGTTGAAATATACTTACTGTCACAGAAATATTTTCGAGATTCAAGACCCTTTTTAAAGCTTTCTGTTAATTAAAATAACCAAAAAAAAGGAATAAAATAGAGTAAAGCAGGATAAAATTATTTAATTCTACACTTTATCACATTCAAGAATATGGAACAAGGATTTTAATCACAACACACATAGAGTGAAAAAAAAAATGGCTAAAATCCACCAGCATGCCAGATTCGTCACTGCGAGAACGACAGTGTCCTCTCAGCCTTACAGCCTTGTGCACAGTTTTCTATGTGCGCATGCGCACACAGTCCACCTATTCGCTGAAATTGTGAAGCGTAAAGTTCCATTCAAAGCTTTTTATCCCAATTTTATGTTTCATTTTTTTTTTTTATTTCTTTTTTGATTTTGTAGTTAATTGGGAGACGATTACTGAAATTAAACTTAAGGATTATACATGGTGCAAATATAAAGAAAGAATTAAAGATAAAAAAAAAAGCCCGCATTACATTAAATGTTATCCATAATATCAAGTGGATATTTGAGGTGCTGCAGTTCCACAATTCCTATACATTAGCCGCCAATGCTGAAAGCAGACCGATTGAAACAGGCAAGAAGATTGACAAGGAGAGTGGTCATGGGTTCGATGCAATGACCATTGGTCTTTCAAAATGATTTTTGCTGTTCATTGAACATAACAAACTTCCCTTTCCTATCAATTTAAAAGTCTGTATATACAGTCAATGTATTTTGGAATTTAGAACTACAATCAAATGAAATGGTACCATGTAACAGACTCTCGCGTGTTTTTCCATTGAATAAATTTTTTTATCTACTTTATGACGTCAATCGTTTTGAGAACCTTACCTTGTGAAGAAACGAGGGGCTTATGTAAATCATTATATATATATTGTATACAGAGATAGAGAGAAATATATATATATATATAATAAGTCGGCTTGTTAGTGGTCTAGCCGTGAAGAATTTATTTATTTATTTACATTTACACAGCTTACATTTTTACTCACTCTCTGGACCGTTATACTCCTTTACCATACAACTTATTACCAACCAATTGTTTGCATCCTTTTACATTTTATTACCAATCAAATAATGATTTAAATCTTTTTTCAATTTATATGGTGATGATGTGTTATATTTTTTTCATTTTGAGTATGTGATATACATCTTGAAGCTTAAAGAAAATTCCGTCTTACTACTCACATATTTGAATCTTCATTTCTTTGAATTTTGTAAGTAATTTTTATATTTTGATTTGTTGATAATTTTCAGAATTATAGATTTTATTTTGTAAATTTTATCGTTGAAATTTTTTGCATTTTTTAATCATTGAACTCTTTTGTAATTTGGATTTCCCAATTCAGCCTACCAGGAATTATAGATTTTATTTTTGTAGATTTTATCGCTGAATTTGTTTGTATCTTTTAATCATGAACTCTTTTGCAATTTGGATTTCCTAATTCAGCCTACCAAGTCGCAAAGGGGGAAGGTTGGTACCATTAAACTAGTTTAACCCCGCTTAATCGGTCCTCAGCCCGATATTGCTTTTTGACTTGCTGGGTTCCATATTTTCATTTATTTTTCTTTTATTGTTACATTTCTTTCTGGATTTTTGTCTTTTTAAATATTTTAAATTATTCTTTCATAAATTTTCAGTATATATATATATATAATAAACAAGGCCATTGGCATTGGACCTCGTAGTTTGAACCTTGGTCAAGTAATGAGGACGACACCTGAATTGTGTCTCTCTCTAAACTTCAGCAACACGTCAACAGGAGGATTTGAGACCTCTACCAAATTCAACGTAAATCATCCCCATTACACGACAAGTCTTTAGTGACATCAGGGTTCGAACCCACGACTCGAAGAAAATCAACACCGGCCACGACTCCACGATCAGATAGAAGGTTACCTTATATTGAAGTGAACATGAGATTGGCGCAAGGAAATTTAATAATCTTAGGATAGTTCATATTTGACTCGGTCCTAGTAAATAAATATTGTTCCTGGCTCGAATCTAGTTTTAATGTTACTGAGGTAAGTAGAATATTCTAATTATATATGGTTTCGGATAAAAGTTAGTTATCATTCTACATCTGTAATAATGGTTCGTTTATTGGTTAATTATAAGGATTAAAAAATGAAAACCAGTTAATTATCCCTGACTGACTGTTTTATTAATTGATTCATTATAGAGATTTGATGGATCAGATCCTAAGTAGCGTAGCGTAGCATCTATAACACCATATAATTATTTTTAATATTCACCTGAATTTTATAAAATTAATATAGCACATTATTCAATACAACTGCCTTGATGGCAATTGAAAACGAACACAAAACTCTTCACGAATATTGCCTAAAAACATCGAGAGACTAATCAAAAACGTATCATGCTCTATGTGATATGATTTTCAAAAATAATAATAATAATAATTGATCCATTAATTATCGAACTCTCTTTTCTAATGTAAATCATAGTGGAACTAAAGTGATTGGCTAACTGATAAATGTTTGTATCTATGTCACGGGCTCCATTGTTGTAAAAAGGGAATATTATAAAAAAAATATTTCTTAAATCTATTTTTCTTTCGTTTTCGTGTTTGTTCAAGCATGTCATATATAACAAACTTCAAAAATATAGTTAAGCATTAATATTACGGGATGTGCAATTCGTTATATTTGTGACATTTATATACAGGTTTTTGCGCTTTCAATTTGAAATTCTTATCTAATCCAGCCTACAAGGGCATATCCAGAAAGCAATATTGACGGTATCTGATTTTGATTTATGAATAATAATTAATACTATTAGTTAATTATAATGAATTCTTAGTAAGTAATAATTTAACAGTCCTGGACTGTAAGAGAGTATCTAAAAAGGCACACAATTCCAGCGATGTCGAATTAGGTTTTAAATGATAATTAGTACTGATAGTTAATTCTTAATTACTACTAACCTAGATTATACAAGTGAACATCTTGTAAACAGCTTTGAAAATGGCAATGTTTAGTTTATAATATACTAAATGGAGCTCATTTTAAAAATAATTAGTAATAATTATTATTACTTAATAGTAATTATTACTGAAGGGTTAAGAAGAATTAACTCTTATTTACGAATAATGTATCTAATATAGGACAGAAGTGCAACTTTGGTGGTGTTCTAAACTAATTCATTATAATAATTAACGCTGAACTTTAATTATGATTAATTCTTAAAGGCCAATAACTTAACTATCCTAACGTACACAAGAGCCTATATAACTTAACATATACAGAAAAATAATTTTCGGGATGTGCAATTTTGATTTAAAATAATAGTTAATACCGATTGTTAGTGAAAGTTAATTTTTATAATTAATAATTTATGTAATTTAGGTTACAAAGGTATAACCAGAATGCTATTTTGGGTATCCAATTCAATAAAAAGTAGAATAATAATTAGTAGTCATAGTTAATAATTACTTGTTCTTATGAGTAGTTACAAATATTTTAACAAATCTGTGCTACAGGACATACCTGGAAAAATATTTCGGGAATGCCCAGTTTTGTCTAAAAATTATAATTAATGTTGATAGTTAATAATTATTAATTCTTAAGTGTTAATAATTTAAGAATCAAGGCTAAAAAGGTATATTTGTAAAACAATAACATAGATGTCAATTTTGAGTTATAAAAGTAATTAATTGTTAATTGATAGTTATTTAACAAATCTAAGCTACAATCGCATATCCAGAAAACAGTTTGGAAGATGTCCAATTTTGTTTTATCATGATAATTAAAACTGAAAGTCAATAATAATTAATATTTATATTGGTAATTTGTTCTTTGTTACCAACATTTTAATTAATATGGGCTATCAAGGCATATCCAAAAAGCTATTTTGTTATACCCAATTTTGATTTATAATAATAATTAATACTCATAGGTAATATTTTTGATTATTAAAGTATTTGCTAATGTCTTAATCACATTCTGGGCTGCAAAGTCACATACAGAAAACTGCTTTCAAGATATCCAATTTTTCTTACAATAATAATTTCATCACTGATTGTTAATGATTATTATTAATGATATTTTAACTAATCGACTTTAAAAGCTTATCAGTAAAGCCATTTTAGGGAAGTTCAAGATTTATAATAATGTTTGTTGCTAATATGTTTAAATAATGCTATAAATGTTTGTTGTTAATAATATAACTAAAGATACAATGACATATGCCCAAAACAGTATTGGAGATGTCCAGATTTGGTTTATGATGATAATTAATACTGATAGTCACACAATAATTAGTTCTAAAAGTGTAGCAATCGGAGAATATGTAACCACCCCATAATAATTGCTGTAAATTCAAATTTTAAAAGTGAACTTTTTTGTCCTGAATTTTCATTTTTTTCAGAAAAAAATTAATATTCAAAATTATGTTCAGCACGCAAACTTTCTTTTCATCTTGAAAATAAAGAATGGAATTTGAAATAAATTTTGAGATATGAGTTGAAGGGAAAAAACTCCTTCTCTTCACAAAAACTTTCCTATTACACCCCTTATTAGTGCCAATAAGTTAATTATAATTAAATCTATGTTACTAATATTTTAGCTAATCTAGACTACACACAAAAAAAGGCCACACACAGAGACACACAGAAAACGATTTGGGAAAGTCCAATTTTGGATTATATTTTACAATAATTAATAGTGTCTGTCATTAATTACTAATAATTTAACAACATATATACTAAATGTTAATTACAAAATTTTGCAATTACATTTCGTTCAATTTGAATCATATGTATTTAGTTTTATTTAAGAATAATTCATGCAATTGAAAATAATTGTATGAACTTACTTTTACCAACATTGCAAGGAGGCCTTAGTATGATATACTCGTGATCAGAGGAAATATAACATATGATTAAAATTAATCATATTTCACACACAGCAATTGTAAAACCAAAAAAATATGAAAAATGTTCTATGTAAAGTTTTGCAAAGAACAGATTTAGCCACCCAAGGTGCACTTTCTTATAGAATTATTATTAAATTACACAATTAGATATAAAAATTAAAGTAAAAGTTAAAATATCGAGAAATGGACAACAGTAAACTTCTCGATATTAAAATTAAATTAAACGATAAATTATTAAATTGAATATATTGAAGCTAAATGTAACTAAAATTAAAGCAAACGATAAATTATTAAATTGAATATTATATCAGCTGAATGTAATTAAAATTGAAGCCAAAAATAAAAATTTGAAAAGTGATCTGGTACGCCAAAAGTGATCCAACTAAAACAATAGTTCCTTGGGTGTCTCATAAAATATTAAAATTTTGAACATAGCTTGAATTTTTTAAAGTAAAAAAAGCATTTGTGTAAAAATTTTGCAAATTAAAGAGTGGAAAAAATACGTCTTAGGTATGCGTGGTATTCGATACATTACATCAAATATTTTCTAAAAACAACATTATTGGTCAAAGAAAAACAGTTTCAGATCAACTATTATTGGTTTATTCAAGATATTTAAGATATTTTTTGAAAATATGCTATATTTTATGACCTTATGTATACTTCTGCTAGTTATGCAATTATACAATTTGCTGGTATTCTTTGATATATGTTTTACATTCTGCATATTACGATAATCCTCTAACCAACAAACACAATCACAAATCACACACTTGAAACAAACCATTTATAACCAAACGATTCCATTTTTCTACTTGAAACGGAGGACATTGCTCCAGCTTCCCAGGTAACATCAGTCATCCCCCCCCATCCAAGAAAGAGATTTAATTCGGCAGTGGAGTAATTAATCAATTAAATAAACTTTCCGGGGACTCGAAGGAATGAGGATGAATTGTTTTATCTCTCCCTTAAACAGTTGTATTGAGGGGGTGGAGGTGAAGGGATCGCCAAACGATATATTTATATTCCAAAGGGAGACTTCCTGGCAGAGACGGATGGCAAGGTCCCCGTTCCCTGAGAGAGGTGTGAAAACTTGTGATTTATGATGGAGGGGTGTTGTGTTGCCAGATGGAGAACCACGGGGGTGGAGAGCTGGGAAAAGAATATTAAAACAGACTAGGTGTCGCTTTTGGGGTGGGGATTTTCGAATAACCGAAAGCGGTCGGATGGTTGTTCGGGATATTGAAGAAATCATTAATTTCTGGGTAGAGGAGAGGTGGTCGACATCGTCCATCAAGCGATCTTTTGCAGTTCTGAATCACGTGATTTATTTTGTTTGGTGTTGAAGTGAATCGGACAATAGAGAGAAATTTTTTGATGTCTCCTGCATCGATGATAGGATCGAGAGACGAAAAAACAGTAGTTCGATAACGTATCTACTAATGTATGTTCGATAAAGTGTCTGTTTTTCTTGTATTTAGGTTATTTTTTTCTCTGACAGGCTAAATCTCGACCTGCAGGCAACATGTATCTGCCAGCGTCCAAGACAACATGACAGCATGTAACAAAATCTTTACTAAGTAAAACACAGTAGCTAAATTTTTAGTATTTACATTCATTATTAAAGGTTCATTATTAATAATTATTCATAATTATTAATAATGAACCTCAACTTTCACTAATGGGCAATTAATAGTCGCGTTGAATCGATGTACCACTTCCACCACCGATATGAAGCGAATGTTTTAATAAATATTATAATGCCTACTTAATCATTACATTTTACGGACTGGTATAGTGTACTTATTATTAAATATTAAATGAGTAAGGAAAATTAATTTATTTACATTGCTCTTATTAATTTGTCTGATTAGTTTCATTCAAGGAAATATATAAATTTTCATTAAACTTGTAAAGGCCGTTATTCATTATTAACTCCATAGCTATTTTAAAGTCTACTTAAGTAGTTAATTAGTTCACCCAAAGATCCAATTAAAGATACGCGTAATTTATTAACTATCAATTCAAAATATATGCAAGATCATTCTCTCTCTGCCTGATCACTCTTAACTCAGTTAACCGTTATATATATTCTAATAATAAATTCTTAGCTTACCAAATCACTCATTCAGATTCAAACACTTCTTGAGCAGATTCGACTCCTATTGTTTTAATAAGGAATCTCTTCCAATTATTATTACCCAAGACTAATTACGGTAATTCACTACATTTACAAATTCGACCACTGTAACCTAGTGGCCAATAGTGGCTATTGATTCGTGGCCACTAGGTTATGGCCACTGATTCATGGCATGAGTTGTTTCCGTCTAGTCGTAGGCTCAAATCCTGATGCTACTAAAGACCCGCCGTGCAGTGCAGTTGATCCACATTTAACCTTGTCGTGGTCCCAAGTCTTCTCATTGGCATGGTGAAGAAATTTGGTGATTTAGGTATCGTCTCCGTCACTGTACCGAGGTTCAAAATTGCAAGAGCTGTTGCCAACAGTCTTGAAGTTGCTTCCCATTTCGACATTAATACACAATCAATAAAAAACCATTTTACAAACACCTATCAGCAATGTTTATATCATCTTTCTCTCTTCTTCTTTCCTTTTTCAATTCTATTGCGCATATACATAACTGCACCTAATTCCATTCGTTCCATTTCTTATCTTCATATAAGTTATCGAATTGCATTTCATTTGGTTGGCAAGGTGTTGTTATTTTACGCAATTTAAATCACTAAAAAGTCTACGAGGTTTGTAAGGAGAAAGTCAGGAATAGCCCAACGTTACAGCACTCGCATAATTTAATAACTATTCTCATCTGAAGTACTTTGTTATTGAACATACAATTAAATTTATTATTTAAAAACTTTTTTTATTCCTGTAAACATTTTAATATCCTTACCTAACAATAAAACTAGAGCAAAATAACATGTGAACCAATTCTATTTAATAAATGACTAGTTTATATCCTAATGGTGATGTCTTACCTTACCAAATAAAGTTCCGATTCAAACACTTCTTGTTTATAACACGTTCGACTCTTATTACTCTAACTAGGAAACGCTTCAAACCAAACGATTAATACGCTTCAAATAAACAATGATTCAATCTAATCTACAAACATTTATCAAACTCTCTATCGAATTTCTCTGTCCTGTCAGTTTCATTTACCTTATATATCACAATATCTAAACCGCACACACACACAGCTCGCAACACCACTTATCTTATATACCAGAAAACATCTAATATACCAGAAAACATTTCATTTTACCAGGCAAAAAAATTTAATTTTTTTCAATTCAATCTATCATAAAGTCCCCGAGGTTAGTGAAGTGAAAATTACGAATAGCCCAACGTTAGAAATATTTTTATTACTTTATATTAACGATTACACATTTATTTTCAGCGCGTCGTTATCAAAACTAAATAAAAAGAAATGACGAACATCGGGATTTTTCATAAATGCGTAAATTGAAGTACTTATGGAATGTCATGAAAGATGAAATAATCTGATTTCTAATAATAAAATAATCTTAAAATCTCTGATAAAATTCTAATAGTATCCGAAACTTAAAAAGAAAGTCAACGTCCTTGTGAACGATATTAGCAATATGTAGCAAATCAATTGGAACAGTACTCCTACCACTAAGATATAAATTAGGAAACGAAAAACTACAACCGTAACTATATACAGTGCGGCCTACGTGTAGGCGCGGCGGTAACCTAGTGATCACGTTCGTGAGCTCGCGGCCGGCGTTATTTTCTTGGAGTCATTGTTTCGAGCCCTGTTGCCTCAAAGATCCGCTTTGTCGCAAGGCTCAGCAAGTCAAATTTGTTCGAGGTCTCAAATCCTCTCGATGGAGGGATGTGGATGCTTGGAGAGAGGGGTGACAGCTCAGGTAATGTTTTTTTCAGTTGATGGAGGGTCAAAATTACGAGGTTAGTCACCAATAGTGATTGTAGTGCCTTTCTGTGAGATGCTCAAAAACAATTCTAATCACAATTCGTCAAAACCAAATATTTTTTCAGCCATTCTCGTGCATCAAAAGAAAAAAAAACGGGAATTACTGGAATTAGTTGTGTAAAGTTATATGAAACGAAAATGCAAGATTTAAAATTAGCCATTAGTAAAAAAGGAAGCAAATTTAATTTTCTGATACAATACGGTATATTTGGCTTATAATCCTTTCTTGGAGCAAAGCGATTTTAAACCAAACTAAACCATATTATTATCAATGAGACTCCTATGGCTTCATTTCTGGGTAAGAAGCTCTTTTCCAACAAAAAAAAATCAAATTTATTCTAAACTATATCAACCAACGTTTCCCACAGCGTTGAAGCATTGAAGCTGCAGCTTTCAGGTTTCAGTCAGAGCTCTTTGAAGAAGTTTTTCAGTCTGCTGAATGATTGATGATGTTTTGAACTTTTTTCAGAAAAATGAGCGGAGTAAACAGCAAACAGACACGGCTCCAAATTGCTTCAGATAATTTTATGTCAAGAAATGGAGATTGATCTTACTTGTGCATTGAAATATTCAAGTTTTTCTTATTTTTTCCCCTTCTTCCAAATAGTTAAAAGTACAAACATATATGTACATTACATATATTATATACGCGGTTCTCTCTCTCCCTCTCTCGGAAAATGTCTGACGAAATTGCAAACATTACTTTCCATTGAAATGTTTCATCTATTAAAGTCCTGATGCTTTCGGATGATGGAAAAGAATTCAGAAAAGTGAAAAAAATAAACACTAACATAAATGTAAGAAATTTTTAATCAAATGTTTTTATATAAAATACGAGTGCGGGTCAAAATGTACCCTTGTTAAAAATCGAAAATGATGCATTTGGAATGGGGTAATTCACTGAAGAATTTGTGACGTGGGGCTGGCTATTCGCGTTTTTTTTCATGGAGACTTTTATCGATTTAATTGTATAAAATTATAATTTCATTCCAACCAAAATGAAACGTGGATACGTAAATTAGATGAAAATAAAACTAAAGTGATTTAGATATAATTATATATCAACCATTTGTGCAATTAATGGCGAATGAAGGGAAATAGAGGTCTTGGGATTAGATAACTGGGTACTTGTCCATTAAAGCGGCGCCCGCTAAATTAAAAATACGCTAATGTCGCCAAGCTAGTTAAAAGCGCCAAGCAAGCAAGCGTAGCGCGAAATTGAAATGTAGGAAAACAAATAACGCACCAAAAAATAATATAAATTTTTTTTAATATTTTTAATTAATAATCTTTTATATGTTTAGTGATAAATCTAATCCCAATAAGTAATATAAAAATTTAGATGTTTAATATTAATATTTACATAACTTTTTGAACATCAATCTACATTAAAGGCCATATTTCCGAAATTGCGTTCACTATTTCATGAAAAGAATTTTTTTTCCCACATACATTCTGCCAGATACGATTCTAGATGATGTCGAGCCGCACCGCACTGTTTCTTGTTATGCGACTTTCTTCATTAACATACAACTTCATGACGTGACATCTTTTGCATAATAATGTTTTCGGTAAAAATCCATTCTCTTGAAAAAAAAGAGATGGCATCCATTTCGCTGTTTGGCAAACTGAAAATTGTTAACGACATTTTCAAAGGCAACAAAATAAGTATTTAAAAAAAAAATACGAAATCGGTAACGTTAACAAGCAAGCGGTATTTTACTAAAATGATGAAGTGCTCTTTCTTTAGGACTGCAACCTTAGGAGTTTACAACCAAACATGGTGCTAAATCTTACTGCTTAGCGATTTTTCGTCTACATACGAATCGGAATTTGGAGGGTGCCGCTATGTACCGATAAGGGTTATTAAAATTGAAATTCTTCTTTTAGTTTTGTGGATTGAGGAGAGTTCCATTTAAGGTATTAAATTACGTAATTACTATCGAATAGAGTAGTGAAATTAAGAAGGAATAGGCTGGCAAGATAAATTTCTTATTTAAATCATACATTAAGATTAAGAGTTAGGTTGAAATTCGTAAGATAGCGACTATATATATTTTACAGTAATAATAAATAAAGAATATGTTTCATTCTTGCGAATTTCAGTTGAAGTTTAGAAGTTTTTGATTAATATATTTTATTGAGATATGGTACAAGAGCCAAATAATGACAGATAAACGTCACATACTCACGACTGATTGGTTTCGTTTTATAAGATGTCCATGAGAATTACGCGCTTTGCATCGCAAAAATTCGCTACCATAGTTTTTCTGATCAATGAGACCATCTTCGTCTTCTTTCGAACGTATTTATAGGAGGCAACTCAAGGTTCTGATTACTTCTTGGTTTCCTGTACATAATGATAAATCCAGGTCTATTAACAACGCGACGTAAAAGGGTGACGAAAACTCGTCTTGGCATCGATCAAATTTTGACTTGGCATCAAACACATACCAAACCAAACTAACCACTAAATATGAGCTTAATTTGTCTTTGTTTGGGAGATGGAAGTACACAATGGTAACAACAACTTTCTTTATCAAAGTCATAAGCCTTCAAATCGTGATTTCACAGAAGCTTATCTTTTCACTGCCTAAACTGTGAAATTCAAGTGTTGAGGTTTTGTTTCGAGAAAAGGTGACCTAAAAATATCACATCCTGTGTAGACATATACCAATATGTGTAGCGGATGCCGTAGGAATGACAAGGACTATCATTTCAAGGCTGTGGATCCAATTTCAAAAAAGCTTATTAGACGTCGACGAAGGCAAGGCTTTCCAAGTGCTACTAATGATCGATAGATACTATTAACAGCTTGTGGAGAGAAAACAGGCAATGCTACTGAATTGCAAAGACCTTTGCTGTTGGCAACAGGACGAAGGGTATCAAGCCAAACATTCTGAAATAAATTTTATGAATGTTATCTCTGAGCACGAGGGCCAAAAGTGCGTATTGCGTTAACCTCAAAAGACCATGCGACACGAAGAATGTGGGCTGCTGAACATCTAAGTTGGATGCAACATGGTTAGTATCTAGAACTTTTTACTGACAAATCCCGATTTAATCTAGAGTTTTACATCCGATGATTTTTGATTTGACGAGAAAGGGCACTCAAAATAACTCCACGTTCGTTAGGGAAAGATCACAATACATATTTGGTGGGTTGATGATATGACTGGAATCAGAAAAGGGGGACTACTGGGCTTGCACATGATTCAGAACGGCAATCTGATGACCCAAAGGTATGCAGATGAGATACTAAGACCTCATATCGTACCATACGCTGCAGTTATTGGTGATTCTTTCATTGAATGGAATAGTGCCGCATTTCGCACAGCTCATCTTTTTGGGAACTTGAAAGAAGCCGAAAAATTAATAGAGTATGGAGTAGAAATAATGATCTCCTGACCTTAATCCAATCGAGTTTGTTTAGGACATAGTCGGACAGTGCA
The DNA here is from genome assembly GCA_019974015.1 of Nephila pilipes. Lineage (NCBI taxonomy): Eukaryota > Metazoa > Arthropoda > Arachnida > Araneae > Nephilidae > Nephila > Nephila pilipes. The sequence goes on from BMAW01075283.1 coordinate 168,667, forward strand.
TTGCAGCTGAACCAAAGCATCCTTTTACCATCATGGATATAGAGATTTCATTTTTTAAACAGAAAAGTAGTATTCCTTAAAATCTTGCCTATAACCTCATTGCATCCATGCAAATCAGGTGTGCTGCAATTTTAGATGTTAGAGAAAACCACACGCCACATTAAACATCTTGAATGTATTCTAAATAATACCTTCTTGTCATTTACAGGTAATCCAGTTTTTGCCCTGAAGCATCTTTTTGTCTTCTTTCATTGTTTCTGAGAAAATTAAAGCTCCCAAACAATTCGTTTGCGTCTTTTTTTGAAGTAAAATATTTCAAGAATTTAAATCTTCTCAAAAAATTAAATATATTCTTACTCTTTTTTTAAGTAATATATATATGTAGGACACCAAATTTAAATTCAGTTTAAAGATTTTATTTCTTTATTTCACTTACAAAACTTTAAGAGTCTACATATAATAGTTTTTTAAATATCATTTACGGAAGTGGAAAAAACTTCAAACTGAGAAAAATGTATTTAAAATTTTAACATTGAATTATAATATTAAATTTTGAAAATCTCGTATTAAATGCTCTAGGATGACAGAAGTTCTCTTTTGTTTGCTCTGAAAACTCTCTGTATTTATATGGTTTGTTTTGCTCAGAAATTATCCCACATTCCTTTTTTTCTAATGTTTGGATACTGAACTTACCATACATTGCTATACAAAGCATACTATACAATTATATGAACAACATTTGAAGTATTTTGAGTATCGTCAAATGGTTGATATCAAAATGATTAGCATAAATTGGTGAAAAACATTTTTTTTTTTTCAAAAAATCAAAAATTTGAAGTTTAACATCCCTGAGATCCCCCTCCCATAATGGTAAATTATATAAGTCAAGGCAGTATCACAAGGCAATTTTCTAAATTTAAACAATGTAGAACCATTTACCTTTAATATGCCCTAGAGGTTCATTAAAGGGAAGTGTGCATGAGAAACCATTGAAAATAGAAAATACTCTTTTACCTCAAGCTAGATGATATAACAAAACTTGAAATTATCTAAAAGAAAAAGACTATATATCTGTTTTACTAACATAATATATTCTTATACAGTTTCAAATTATCCGTTTTTTGATTTTTGAGCTGTGCATATGTTTAGTAAATGTAGAATGAGCGCATATAAAGACAAGTTTTTTTTACATTCAAAGAAAATTCTATTGATTGTACGATGGTCATTGAATAAGTCCTTAGAAAATCCAAGGGATGGCGCTAGTAGCATCGAAATCGGTTTATTTTTCAAACACATCATGACTCACTAAACAGATATCCAAGTCTCAATTGTTTCAATTATATGATTTCATTCTTATTGTTGATTGAAGCGAGAAACTTGTATTTATTTTGAGAAAGAGATAAAAATTAGTTTCGAGTGTTAGTTAAACACTTATATTTAGAAAAGATTAACATCAAAAGGAATCAAATTTTATCTGGATGGAGTTCTTGGCACATCTTATCCTCTGTTTGCAAATGTTTACATTTCAGTAAATAAGTTTAATCGTCGTCGTACATCCACACAAAACGAAAGTCGTTCCAGAAGTTCAATTTAAATTACTACTCCCGGTGATGATAAATCCACTATGATTGATAAAACCCACTATATGGTTTTGATTAATCGATAAATCAAAGTACACAAAATAGCTTAGGGCCTTGGTTAAGTACAGTGTTTTAAATTATGCCTGAAATATTGAGTGCGAAGAAAATCTTGGCGTGATGGGTGCCGCATTTGCTCTCAATGGAAAATAAGACTCTCTCAGTTTTATCGCTTTTTCATCTCAATCCAGACGAGTTTCAGAATCTACATATAAATGTGGATAAAACATAAATAAATTACTACACTCATAGTCCCACTGGCTTGACTGACAATAGAAACAGACAAGACAGTGGGACTTATGATGGTTAACGGGCATCGAAGGAAACAAAGATGATGAAATTGGCGATGGCTGTAGTTTCCTGGGATGCACATTAAATCATCTACACCAATTACTTGGAAAAAGGAAAAACAATAACAGGAGAGCATCATGCGTCTTTATTTGATCAGTTAAACGAAGATATCAAGAAAAAACGTCATTATTTGAAAATGAAAAAGATCTTCATCAGAAATATCAGGGAATGCTCAGACTGGGTAATAAATAGGTGACTACAAATTTCTTAAATAGATTGTCAAAAAAAAAATCCTGAAACCATGTCCATGGTTTTATTATTCCTATGACAAATTGCACTGTCTTCTTTGAAGAAGGAACTTGATTCCTAATATGAACATTCCCTGACTTTTTCTACAGTGATATTTATTTAACAGAGCTTATGAAAATAATTCCCAAACATTATAGTGCTGAAATTAGCCATATTATTCAAACGATACAAGTAACTCACAGTGTGACATTGGGCTATTCGCGGTTTCTCTTCACTAACCTTGGGGACTTTCAATTGAGATTGATTGCTTTCGCTAAACAACCTTTGCCCAACCAAAAATGAAACGTGATGAAGAACGTAATATTCAAAGCAGTTAGGAATGAAGTGAAGCGGTTAAATTAAGAAGTATATAAACTCCATCTGAAGGAGTAGAGTAGCTGAAGGAGGATCAGAGAGGCGTTGTAGTGAGAGGAGGTGGAATCTAAGTGCTATATTATAGGAAGTTGGATTTACAGATTAGTATTGAGGTGAGGTCCGAGTAGAGATCTCACGGATTGAGAATTGTTCTAGTATTTTCAGTAGTTGTTCCAGATTCGGAGTTGCAGTTGATAAGAGATATTGGTAAGAAATTGTTAGATTATTATTGGTGGGTTGAATTAAAGCGTTGGTACTCTTAACCTGGAGAGCACTATTATTAATGTCATAGTAGATATATATTAATAAATGTTGAAAGTTGTTTTAGTGGTTCTGTAATTATTGGTGTCGTAGTGTTTAATATTAGATATTAGTGATGGCACAAGATAACGCCCGGGTCGATCGAGTGTTACAACAGTATCTTGAAATGTGTCCCTCAAAATATGAGCAAACGATTTCAAATTTGCCTCCTAGAAAGTATCAGACGTTTTGAATATATATCTTTAATATAGGCTCAGAATTTTTCTACTTTTGTTAGGAGTGCTATTCTCAATTAACATTAAGAAATTGGCTTAAGGTTTTGTTTTTGTCTAATAAAGGCACGAAGAGTAGGTAAAAGAAATTTTAGAAAACCTAGTGCATCTAAAATTTACAACTAGAGTAAAACAAGACTTCGTGTTCCCTCAGATTGAGTTATTCGGTTTTAAATAATTTAGAAATTATTCAAAATTCTTATTCGATAACAGAAGACGGAACAAATTTCTTTAACAAATCTACCACTTGAAAATGATAAAACATTACATGGGATACATTTCGATCCTATTATCCATCTAAATGACTATTGTTTTAGGTGTGGCGTTTTGGCATACCAGATCACTTTTAAATTTATTTTAATTTGCTTCAGTTTTAAATACATTTAGCTTAAATATATTCACTTTAGTAATGTATCGTTTGCTTTAATTTTACTGTAGGAAAAGTTTACTATTGCCCTTTTCTCAATATTTAATCGTTAACTTTAATTCTTATATTTAATTGAGTAATTTAAGAATTATAAGAAAAAGCGCACCTTAGGTGGCTAAATATGTTCTTTGCAAAACTTTGCATAGAACTTTTTTTATTATTTATTTTTCCTTTCTGAAAACAGTTTATGACAACTGCATCTATACATGTGTTAAAATATCATATTTGTTTTTATTCGTGAAATTCCAGGTTTCTTTCCTTCCTGAAAGTATTTCTCTTTATGCGATTGGTCTGAAAACCAATCGCGTATAGAGAAAGACATTCCGCAACTATTATGAGATTGCTTTCTACCAAACGATCTTTTCCGATAACGTTACCAAAGAAACTAGAAATCCGAGTATGTATAATCGTACAACTTGCAAGAGGACATCAAAACACAAAAATGTTAAAACCGATCGAGATGTTGTCCCAAGCAAATCGTAACTTGAAACCGAGTATCAAATCGCTATCAAAGTGTGACATCACATTCGGAAATTCGGTTTGGAAAGACAGGATTTATGGAGAATATGGAAATGCAATTCTTCGGTAGAAAAGAAATTTCTGACATGAGATGTTTTCAGTAGTTTGTGTATTTTACTAAAAAATTTAATGTTTTTATTCCAAATCCAGAGAGAAGAAGATCATTACTTTTCACATTTCTTATCTTTAAAGGGAACTCTCATGAAATATGTGGAAATTGGAAGTTTAGATACCAATTTAGGTATCGCCCACGTCATCCGACAGTTGTTCAAAATAACGATGTATGTCTCTAATAGGTTTTGGGAGAACGTATTTAGGAGTAAATCGACGTTAGTTCAAACGAAATCAAATACAAGAAATCAATCAAATTACAAATTCAGGTTAGGACTGAATATTGCGATTTAATTAGTTTTTGGTGTATATTAAAAATATCTTAACTCAATGACACAGTCCTAATCATACGAGGAAATGTTTAATTTTATTTGCTAACTATCCATTTGAGCGATTTTCTAAATCTGAGATTGTTTCGAAGAGCTGGTCACGTTGCTCGTTGATCGAACTCCACCAGAATTTTCCTGTAGATACCTGAAACAGTAGGTGCTATGCGACCTTCAAAAACATTGCAGAGCTCGAAGACGCACATTGCGACGTTTCAGCACGTGTCAAGCTTCCATGTTCCAGTAAACTATTAGTTATCAAACGAGGATCCAAATTGTATTGCCAGATACGATGAGGTTTGATAATTTCAATCAAAGGATCATTGTCATAATTAGTTGTTGTTTTTCTCAGATCTTGGTTACGTCGCATGCAAGAAATTCATGAAAAGAAATACGTTTTAATATGTTCTATTTTTCGCATTACTGTCCACAAGGTGTCTTTTCATCCAAACTGTGATGCTCAACAACTTTGTGATATCACCTTTTCACCCTAACTCTGTTTCTATTTTCGAGATAGGAATTTTAACTCTCAGTGTCCCACCAGGTGGCTCAGTAGGGTTCATTCAGTATTGTATGTCTACTTCATATACCAGATGTATCACTTTATGAATATAGCAACAGCGTGTCCCGAAGTGAAGAGTGTCAAGAGACTTCATTGAGCACCCGTATGAGCACCCACACAATACACACATACGCACACACACACACACTAATATTACATATAT
>BMAW01075283.1:182880-200071 GCA_019974015.1 Nephila pilipes
GTAAAAACATAATACACACATACACACACATAATATACACATATATACATATTACATATAGAGAAATATATATACGGCGGGACAAAATATGGAAACACTCTTAAAATGCATGTTTGAAAGAAAGATTGATTTTAATGAAATATGTAGGTGGCGCTGGCGTTTTGCTACTAACGCCACCTACAACTTCGTAAATGTGCTAAACAGTTCAGTTGTTGTCGCAGTACATGTATATGAGGGTTGTCATTGCATTATGTCGAGTACAGATCTTGAACGTGGGCAAATTGTTGAGCACGGGCATGGTAGGTGCTTCCGTAAGGTAAATGAGGTGTAGCAATACGTAACCGAACGAAATACCGTATATATATATATATATATATATATATATATATATATATATATAATATTCCTTACATGTGGGCCCTTTTGATATTGAGGTGACAGGGGAAATGCAACATGACGTGACCATCTTAAAACCTTATATATGTGAGTACAGCTCTCAATATATGAGAAATATTTCCCCGCATGAACGTTTACAAATTGCACTGGTTAATTATTTAATGTCTATGATGATGTTTATTAGACAAGTAAGAGGACAGATATAAACGAATTCAAAGCAATAATTACTACCCCTTAAATATTTTTTTCAACAGCAGCGTGGTATCGTTCAATTCGTTTGATAAATTTGAAGAGGAGATAGAATTCGAATTACTTCGAAATTGGTCATAAAGCGTCAACTATACTTATTGAAAACAAAGCTGATTTTTGTATCATAAAAATTTGCTATGTAGTAAAAAGTATGATGACCTCTTCCATTCGGAGCCAATAATTTCCAAAAAAATACTGTTCTAAGTAACAGAATTCATTAAGTTTAACTCCTAAAAATATTTTATGTGCTCCCGGAAGTCGAGTGGTCATGGCTGCGGGCTCATGGACGGTGAAGTTTCTATCCAGTCGTGGGTTTTGGTTACGATACCACAAAAGCCCTGCCTGCCGTAAAGCTGATGCATGTTAAGTCTTTTGGGACTCCAGGTCCTTCCTAAATCAAGGTGGGCAAGTTTAGAGAGAGATATGTCAGCTAAGGCGTCTTCCTCATCACTTGACCCAGGTTCAAAATTACGAAGCCCATCGCCAATAAGCATCGCGTTGCTTCTAAATGCAAGGTTATTAAGCAATCACAACATTTTACTTTTTGTTTTATTGAATCGGATCAATAAATTTAAACACGATGGGTTTAAATAGACACAGTATTCTATAAAAAAAAAAACTTTTTTTTAAATTATATACTTATAAGAAAATTTTATATTCATAATATTCCAACATGCATGAAAAAAATCAATTTAAAACAAAAAGCTCTTCTAAAATTTAGTTTTTTTTCCCATGATATTTCAATATTTCAAAATTCTTATACTACTTCTATTAACTTTAGTATTTTTGAGTAATTTTTTTCGTAATTTCTTTGAAGTATTTCACACAATGTTGTTGCACGGATTGGTTTGTACGAGTGTCACACACAGTTATAGTTTTACAAATTCTTTTCTATCAGACACTACGATTTATATATAACATCTATTTATTATTTCGAATATATTTTTAAAAAAATAATTATTGTTCTGAATCCTTTTTCCATGCACAGAGTCATCAAACGTATGATGCAAAGCAGATAGAAAAAAAATGCACAAATTGCGAGTAGATAGATGGCCATCGTGAAAAACAAAAAAGTGAGGAATAAACAGTTTAAAAATTTGAAGATCGATAAAATGATTCGGCACATTGATAAAATTTTTAAAAAATTTGCTAAGTAATGTAAATAAAGCTATAGATTTCTGTATATATATTTTGAAATGTCAAGCAATTAAAATACTGTAATAAAATATTTTTTAATATTTTAGTTATTTTAATTTATTTTAATTAAAATAAAAATTAATTAAAAATTAATTTTATTTAAAATAAAAAAAATTACGAATTACATTTAATAAATAAATTCTTATTAATTTATTAATAAAATTCATTATCGTACATGAAAAACAACATTAAAATAAATTCAAATAATTTGGTAATGATCTAATCGAAATAATACTTCGAAATACGTTGCTTGTAAAATAAAATCGTACATATGTCTTATGGGTCAAGCCAAATGAGTGATTTATCGCCGGTCCTTGGCAGCGAGCCCTACAGATACACATCTCAGATATGATTGATGACTGCTCCTGGGAGAAATGAGTCTTAAGTCCCAAAAGTGACCGCGTGTCCGGCGAAAATGGCGATTTCCCGGATTTTCCGTCCGGCTACACAAATCCACTCTCGGTGCTGGATTAGCCACATCTTCGTTAGTAGCAACATGTCAACCCTTGTCTCATCAAAGATCTCCCTATTCCTTTGTAATTATAATAGTCTTAGAACATGGGTTCGGTTCAAATTTTAGGAGAAAAGTTATATAAACTATTATTTGTACAAAGCCAAAATAATTTTTAATCTTAATGGGAACATGGGTAGGAAATCAATACATAATAGTTGGCTCTAAAAAGTTATAAAGCAATAATTGCTACTACAATATTATATGCAATAGTAATAAATATAATTATAATAAGAACAATAAGAAATTTAAATTCGTTTACAAATTTTATTTTAACACGTGCTAACGTTTTTTACTCTTCTGTTAAGTTCTCGAAAAAAATAGTATTATTCCAAATGAATATTAATTAGAGTAAAGTAAGCATATTTCTGAGCCCCCAGGTTTCATAGAAGTAATAAATATCAAGTAAGGAAAATACCTACTTCATATTCTTAATGCATTTTTTTTTATTTTCACCAGCTATACATTCTAATGTATGAAAACATCCCAATGTTAACAACAAAAAGAAAAAACAGATGATTCAGTCATTAAAATCAATTATTAAATTTATTATTAAAATTAGAACAAACACTGATTTATTAAAGAAAATAATATTATGTTTGGATATTAATATAAAAGGAAAATATGAATAAAATATATCTTAGCAATGTAAATACACCTTAAGCAAAGTAAATGTAATTATTATAATCATGCTGTATTACAATGTAGACTTATTGAACCTTACACTATGTGTCCGTTATTTTATACCCACATATTTTTGCTATATGAAAAGAAGAGAAAGGAAAGGATGTGTAAATCTCGTAATTAAAAAATTTACATAAGAATAAGAAAACAAAAACTTGACAAATTATGAAGAAAAATGAATAAATAAAAATAATAATCCAATAATAGGAAAAATTTAATCTCAATAATATTTCCAACTTCATTATCGATCAGAAATTGTTTTCCAAGCCTTAACTGGTTACTTCTAGCTGAATATATGAACACAATATTTACCGAAAAAATAAAAATAAAAATTTCGAATGAATAAATTATTAATAAACTTTAACTAGAGGCTTCGACTAAAAATTAGACAAAATTAACAATGATTCAGTATTGAATCCATATAAAAAAAATGCGAAAAAGAAAGCAAGTAAAAAAATTCTACGTATTTATCTAAGGAATCGTAGTAACTGAAATCTAAAACTTTCTTTCTTCAAACAAATATGCACTTTGAGGTACTCAAACGCCTTCAACAAGAAAAAAAGTCTACATTTTTTCATTTATAAGCAATGAAAAACATATCTAAATATCGAGGTATATATTTATTTATATATTTATGTATTTATTTATGTCAAGAAAATCACAATTTAAAACATGAAGTTAATGCAGTTAACAATCCACAGCTGTATTTACTTTTTGATGTGAGAGATAGCTTATTTACAATAAGAAGGAACACGAGGCTGAATAAGAAGGAACACGAATGCGGACCTCGAAATTTTGAACCTCGGTCAAATGACGAGACTTAAGCTGGAACCTCCCTGCCCAAATTTCCATATCATACCAATTGGATGAAATAGGAATTCGACTAGATTTAACCTCAATCAGCCCCTCTAAATAGTAGGTTGCATCAAGTCTCGAATCTACGACTCGACGAAAACAACGCGTGAACCATTACCACTAGGCTACCACGGTCACATGTACAATTGTAAGTCGTGTATTTACATTCAGTTAGGTATTGTCTAAGATATACATCATTTATACCTTTAAAAATTTTCAGAGAATCATAAATAAAACGTTCTGAGCGACACAGAACATAATTATAATATTTCTAAAACTAAGTTTTATGAAATTTTAATTTTTCTTAACTTTATGATTCAAATCTATCGTATTTATTAAACAAACACTGTGTCTTACTTAAAATTTAAGCATTTAAAAGAAAAAATATAGGTTCGCTTCATTAGAAATAGTCTCTTAGATAATGTGGAAAATATAAACTCTACGGATAGAATAGATTTTCGGGAAAATGTACCACAATACTAAAAAAACACATTTTGAGATAAACGCAAGTACAGATACTTTTCTCTGTAGCATTTCTCGTTTATTTATTGATTGATTGATTTCTTATGAAAGTTGCACTTATAAGCAACATGAAGGCTAATGGCGATATAGCTAGTAGTTTTGAACCTTAGTCAATGTGTCAAAGATACCTGTCAGCTGATATACCCTCTTTCTGAACTTCCTCACTCAGGTAATAGAAACACTTGGAGTCTCAATAGTCATAACATATATCAACCCGCTACTCAGCGAATCAGTATAGGAACCAAACACTCGACGGAAAGAATACAGGCCGCTAGCTTGCGACCATGACCACTCGGCTACCGCGACCTAAAACGAATCAAAGCGATAATCAGTGAAATAGGAACTTTCTTCTTCACTTTCAAATAGCCCACAGGGGCTTAACCTTTTTCAGGTAACTGATAGGTAACTTAACTTTTTCAGGTAACCATTATAGTTTACTGCCTTTGGTAAACGCAGATAACGTAATCACGGGATTCGCTTGAGATCCTTGTTTATTTTTAACTCTCCTTCTTGTTACGCATTTTTACAATTTTAAAAGTGGACGTTAGAATGCTTTGATCCTTAAATTCTCATAAATAATACATCTACGGATTCAATGAAGTGGCTTCTATTTTTTAACATCAAAATTTAAAAATAGGCAAATTTTGAAGGATAAAGCCTTTTTAGTCTCGAGCGCATTAAAATTAAAAGTTTGATGATATCCTAAATTCGTCTCAATTTAAAATAAATATTTCTCAAAAAATATTTATTGTCAGGTTTTTAATAAGTGTAAAATATATATTTCACATTTATTAACCTCTGTTTAATTAATTTTACTTAGCAGTGAGAATATCTTACGTTTGTTACATATAAAAATCAGTGTATTGTTTCAAGACGATTTTAACTCTTAAAGGGATCACATTCTGCAACAAATTCCCTTTCTCCATTATGTTAAATATGACCAAGTTTAAGTAATATTTTTAAAAGATTGATTGCACACACCCATTTTTTGTGCATTTATTGCATGGTTATTATAACAAGACCATTTCTTAAAATTCATATAAGATTTTTTTTTTATTCATGAGAGAAGTGACGCAGAAAGTTTTAAAGCAGTGAAAATTAATGTTTATTTTAACCCATATATATTTTTGAATAACATTTTTGACAAAATATCTCATAAAAGGAATCGTAATACAATAAATATACCCAAACAAGTTGGTGCTTATACAAACAGCCATTTTTAAGGGTTTCTTAAACTTGATAATTCTTATCATTACGAAGATAAGAAAATTGCGATGACCCTCTTAAGCTGAAGAAAATATTAAGGCGCAGAACAATTTTTAATTGTAAATTATTTTAAAAGTTTCGAAAAATCTTATTAAACATTTTTTTTTTTATTTTAAGACTCTCGTCTAAAGACCACTTTGATTTCGTCAACGTAATGTTAATCCAATGGGATTTCTGCTATCGTTCTCAAAACTTTTTTGTTTTATTATCTATTTGAAATTTTTGAAAAAGGCATCCTAAAGAGCGAAAAACAATGAAGGTTCCATGGAACTGTATTATCTCTTCAATTCTAAAAATATTTTAGAATATTTTTAAAGACCAAAACCCACAAGCGAATCCTTTAAATAGGAATAAAAATGTTTTTAAAATCAAAGGGAAAATGTAATTCTGCTGAAACCTTCATTATTTTTTGATTTTTTAGATACACATGTTTGCATTCAAATAGATGAAATAGTAGAGCTTTCAGAATGGTGGTAGAAATTTCATAGGACTGACATTACTTTCACGAAATCAAAATGGCCGATAGACTGGAATTTTAATTTTTTTTTCTCTTTCAAGTGAAATTACTTCACTTTATTAAATGCAAGTTTATTTTTCAGTTCCACTCGTGTTATTTCAGATAAATCATTTTAAGTTTTTTAAAAATTTTAGATTTTTTTTTTTTTGTATTTACTATATTACAGAAACCTCTCTTTAAAAAAAGGCCAACTTTTGACGATTCTGTGCATTCGATATCAATCAAGTCATACGTCTTCAGAATCATTCGTGGCTGACTGTGTGTTGACTTTGACCACTTGTTTACGACCGGGGGAGGTTCACATTTTTTTGCCTAATGCTTACCGTAACCGTCACTTTTCATTTCAGTACAATATTCCTTTTTTTCTAGCGGGTTACAAAACACGTTTGCATATTACAACTGTGTACACATACCGTACTGTGCAGTGAAATGTTCTCGAAGCCCAGCAGGTGTTTTTCAAGTGCCAATTAAACTAATTGGCGCAAGCATTTGAATAGAGTCACAACTTGTTCGAATTATCATTCCATCGTATAATAAGATTTCTTCAATGTTGTGTTTCTTATCAATATTAGAATATTCTATTATATCAGTGTTTCCTGCTTCAAATTAGTGTTGAAGTTGCTACAATGATGAAATAATTTGTCGGATATTTATATCGTCTACAAAACTTCAAAATGTGCGTAAGCGCATTTAATACATGTTTTGATTGTTTAAATTTTTGTTTTGTGCGATTCGGAGCCTTTGGTATCCTCGTTAAAACTATATTGACGTTCTATAATCCGGCAAAATTACTAATCCGATACGACCATAGTCTCGAACGAGTCGAGTTTAGGAGAGCATACTGTATTATTTTTATTGATACAACCAAAACTACTCTAATCATTTTTATCATACATGTTGTCCTATAAATTACGCATTCCAGCGTATTAATTATTTTAAAATATATATGTTTTTAATGAACATTTTACTTGCCTTGTAATATAAAAGTAACAAAAACAGCATTTGAGGGAAACATTAAAACAATTGCAGTAGTATATCATATTGTTCCAAACCTGCAATGACACTTCCCTGTAACGTTACTCTTTTTAAGTAAAAGGTACATTTACAGAGATTTTGTCGGATACCAAGGAAAAACCAAGTAATGATGCCTGACGTAACAACGAAATCGGTGATCATTTTGGTGATTTGGTGACCATTTTGGCGACGAAATGGAGGTTGTTGAAAATATTTGATTTCTCCCAATATCTATATTAAGAGTTGTATTAAGTTGTTTAGTTTTCCTTAATATCCCCTGTGACGTTAGACTGATTCATTCAGAATTAGCATCTCCGCTATAAATAGATGGAGATGTTAATTCTGAGTAAATCTGTCTAGCCTATCGGTTTTGATTTTGGAATCTGACCTTGCAGTGCAAAGTGATGCATTGGAGATTTGTCTCTAGAAGCGATCTAATAAGTAAGTGAACTGAAGGTTATTGAAAGTGCTAGTAATGTTATTGCTAGTGGTTTTTTACATGCTTGTGCTGCTAATTTGTATACGTGTTTCTCTTGTTTCTGTTGTGTCTCTTATTTGTAAAAGCGCTGTTTTTCTTGCTGTGCTTTTAATTTGTACAAGCTCTGATACCTGTGCTTCGTCATTTGCTGAATATTTGTGAATAAAGCGTCATTTTTTATTATCATCCTTGTAAGACTGTTTCTACATGGCTATTTTTGTAACAAGATAATAATAGGATGAAAACATCATCATGCTCAAAGAAATAAAACTCTCTAATGTCTGTAATATTATTTCAAACAAAATTTAATTTTTAGGGTGGAATTTGAATTTAACACTATAAAAACACAAGACTAAGATTTCTTCCCTCTACTAAATTTACGCATTTCTTAATTAGCTCAGCGAATGAAACCTGACTAAAAATCTGTAAATGTGTTTATTTGGCACTATGAGTATGGTTGCAAGAGAAAAAAAACTGCAGAATAATGCAATGCATTAAGAACTCTTTTACGGAATGAAAGAAACATGAAACACAGTCGGGAATGATAAAACGAACTAAAACTGTACTTACAAAATATATATTTTTTTTTCTTTTTGCAACTATATATTTTGCAAATATATGTTTTTTCTTTTGCTAAAAATACAAGATGAAAGGCTAAAATATGGAAAATGTTTCAATTAATTATTAATTTTTAGCTGCTGTTTGCAAGTGACGCTATTATATGGGTATGAATATTGTTACGAGCATGCAATGACGCTTCCCTGTAATTTTACTCTTATGGTTCGAAAGAAACGCTTACGGTGGCTAAGTAGAGCAATGATTTATCCTGAGAGTGGTGACTACTTTCGGGACTTCGCGATAAACTAAAGTCTCAAAATTTCCTGATATTTCTATTGGGAGAGAAATTAAGAATTTTTCGGTAATTTTCAAAAACTGGACCTCGTAATCATGGAGGAACAAATTTGGAATGTTGATTAATTGCTCATAACGAAGCCTCACGTGAGCTATTAGCGACAGATTTCGTAATTTTGAGCTTCGGTCAAGTGACGAGGACGACATATGAGGTAGTATCTACCTCAATAAATTTCTACATAAGGCAAACGGGAGCACTGGGAGCCTCCACAGATTTAACGGGATTTCATTCTGTCAGGTTTCGAGTCCAAGAACCAGTATCAGTCAAAAAATTTAAAAGTAAAATATTTTTAAACTATATATAAATAGGTATTCCGTTTATTAAATCTGTAGCTTCTGTCCTTCATTATTAAACTCCACAGACATATTAAAGTCTGATTAGTTAATAAGCTCTCAAATTGAAGAGATATAAGGAAAGATAACATAACTTATTAACTATCTTTAGAAAGGTCGCACTCTCTTGAATCCCTCTTAACTCATTCTAATTTTAGTATATTTTTAAGATATAAATTCTTAGCATACCAACTCACTTACACCGAGTGAGACATTTCTAGCATACAGCAGATTAGACTCCTATTACTCTAACCAGGAGTTGCTCCTAACCAATTTTACTAAAAATTATTAATCACAGTAAATCACTCCAATTTACAAACATAAATTGGCAGTCGCTATCATCTGTCTCCCTTCTTTTATTCCCTTCAATTCATTTACACTTGTATATCAATATATCTATTTTAATTCCTTACAATTTTTATTTTCTTCAAACTTACTTAATCATGTTTCATTTGGTTGATAAGAAGTTGGAAATTTATATGATTCAAATAATAAAAAATCACTCAAAGTTTAAGTGAAGAGAAAACCACGAATTCTTCACAAACCTAATACTTTGCAAGCACAATTTATGACTAGTACGTCATTCTGATGCTTATTTTTCAGTGAATTTGATATATGTGGCTTTAGGTTTATTTCTGCTAGATGAAGCGATGTATTAACATCCAATCGATTTCATTATATTGTTTTCTTTACTGATAGTTAAATCAAATTTTCACGTAAATAGGAAGTCGAAAAAACGAGTTAAGATTTAATAGTTATATAACAGAGCGATGGATATTCTTTATTGAGAGATATCCAGAATGGAGACAATGATTACATTTTATTTCTGGACTCAAGTTAGTCAAGAGATACAAGAGTAATATCAAAAGAAAACGTAACACCCGCATAGCTCAAGTAGTACTGACCAAAAAGAAAAAGACGACACATAATTCGGATTCATTCATTTCTCATGGCCTACGTATTCTGCATATATAATTGTCATGCGCTACACCCGAACTCCTTTGAATGTGGTAGCAGAGCAGCGGTGTGATTGATTGAAAGAAATGCTGAATCGAGAATATGTAAAAATTTTAATTATTACGAATTAGGATGTATATATTTAATGTTCTCTTTCGATGTCTACATGTTATTTATTTAAATAACTACGTATATGTATTTCAGTTTATATTTGTGGAAAGTAATTGATAGGTTTAAATACCCTGAGGAAAGACCTTTACAACTTGGTGGCACATATGTTGTACCAATTTATTTTTATCAATTACTTCGGTTTCGGTTGAACTGCTGTATCAAGCTGATCAGAGACAGTTCCTCCCCTCTCCACCTTTTATTCCAGAAGGATTTTCTGATCCTTTTAATGAATGTACTTCCATTGTTCATAGTTGGATGGAGTTATTTTTCGACAACGTTATCAGGTTGTGAGCGTATTATTTATTATTGGCGACGTTTAGGAATAACCAGTTCTGATTTTGAAAATAAATGCTCCATTCGAAAATTTTACGTTATGCATGATAAACGTGTTTTTCTTTTCTCTTGTTTCTTCAATTAATTTTTTAGAATTCACTGGAAGTTTTCACTTAAATACAGATTAAAAATTCGATGAAAGATTTAGATGAAGAAAATTTGGATGAAAATTTGGATAAGAATTTTAAAACAAAAACTTTTGTAAGATAATATTGTGGTTGATTTAGATGTACAGTGGCTGGTGTTTTCGACCCAGTTTAGAAGAAAATATTTGTTTGACCTTGGTTGTTGGGGGCTGTTTCGAACCTTGGTCCATTTTGTTCTGTCGATTTTAGTTGCACTTTTACCAACCAGGCTAAAGGAGACGTCTCGCTAGGGCTAGTTATTGAGGCGTTTTAACTTTTGGCATTATTGTTGGAAAGATCCACTGTATACTCTCCCTCCAATATCATCGTGATAATACGAAGAGAAACATATTAAATTTGTATAGAAGGTTTCAGCTATTACTGCTATTGATATACATCCACTCCTTGTTGAATTGAGTTTCGCTTGAAACAGTTTCCATTTGACGTCATTGGCAATCTCTAGTTGAGTGGCGGGTTTTATCGACACGTGCGCCAAAGCTGAAGTATCTCTTATCATGATTTGTGTACGGTTGTCTTAGTTAGACACGCAGAGGTAAATGTTTCGCTTCAGGGGCATATACAACCAATACCCTCTAGCATATGCTGCCATCTAGCGTTTCTGTCCTGGGTCACCACTTCAACGTTGGTAGTTTTCGACCCCGTGGAGACGAAGAGAGTTGACCTTAGATGCCGGAGGCAGTTTCGAACCCTTGACCATTGAGTCCGAAGAAAAAAGCTGTCCAGACAGTTTCTGTCACTCTCTTACCAACAAAACTAAAAACGACGTCTCTCTCCAACTAGTTACTCAGGTTTTTCACTTTAGTCGTTTTTGTTCAAGACACCACCGCGGATCTCTCAGTGAATTTCGCTACATTCAAAAATTCAAAAATAAATTCATTAATTATCATATTTCTTTCTTAAGATTAAAAATTCAGAAAAAGGTTTATAATATCAAGAAAAATGTTACACATTATTTTCATTCGATTACATGAAATAGTTGAAAATTTTGCCTTTGTTTGGTGAACTGGTTTTATACTCAGTGGCTTTGAAATGTATTCAATCAAGTTGCTAATTATTTTTTTAAATCTCACTTGCTGATTTTTGATCACAAAAAAACAGTAGTGGCATGTAGTCATGGTCGCAGTCCTGGTAGTCATGTCATTCATATAATTCTAGTCTTTAGTATTTCTGAAATTTTGCACATTAAACTCGAAAAAATATCTATTTTAATTATAGAATTTACTTAAGAAAAACATACAAATTTTAAAAAATTAACAATTCTCATAAAAACAAAATATGAATTTGAAAATTTTCAATTCATTCGTTTAAAAATGGGAACAATTAATTTAGGGGAGAAATAGCAATTTAATGTTGTGCCAAATATTGGGATTTTTCTTACTCTTGAATGATTACGGCCCCACATTCGTAATAATTTATTTCTGGGTCATTTTAAGAACTGGATATAAAAATCAGCTTGATTTTTTTTCTGACTTTTTTCTGCATGAACTGAAATGATTTGGGTTAATTCAACACTTTGTAGAAGCGCAGCCGAAGTGTCGTAAAACTATATGCACTATACCGACTATGTAATGCTGGACTATTCGTGAACTTTCCCTTTAACAAACATCTGGGTTTTCTTTGTGATATTATTTAAAATTCTTTCGAAAAAATAAGCAGATTATATTAAATGGAAGAAGTACAGAGAATATATTTAAGGAGATGCATATATAAACGACGAAGAGTTGAGTATTGGAGTTATTCTTGTGACATTGGCTATTCGTGGTTTTCTCTTCACTGATCTCGGGGATTCTTATTGATTTGGATTGCATACATTTACCGATCCACCATGTCAACCAAATGAAAAGTGATTCAGTAAATTACAAGAAGATAAGAAATGTAATTATTTGAATCAGGGAATGTAAATGCAATACAATTGAAAAGAAAGAGATTTGAGATACGAGTACAGGATAACGATAAGCTGATCGATATTGTAGATTGGAGTGAATCATCGTAATTCATCACTTATTATAAACTAGTTAAAAACAAATCCTAGTTAGAGTAATAGGGGTTAAAACGGTTTTAAGCAAGAAGTGTTCGAATCAGAACGAGTGGTTCTGTGTGCTAATACTTTAAATAGAGAACTAGGATTAACTGAGTTACGAGAAATACGAGAGAGACATATACTGCGACGGTATATAATAGTTTATCGTGATTACCGTTGCAATAGTAACTGCTCAGTAGTTGGCGCAGGATAGAATTTGAAATTTCAACAAATAATTTTGGGTAGTAAACCGGCTTTGATTAAGGATCTTTTAGAAAGTGAGTTTATCTAGGAAGAAATCAAATTTTTTCCTCAAACCTTCAACCTGAATACATTACTTACTCGAACCCGAGCGAAATGGTAAGTTAAACTTAGATTATTATTCCAAATTGTAATTCAAATGCTTTGAAGATTTGTAGACTGAGAGAGAGAGAGAGATCTTCATCTTCTTCATGTCTCGTCATTTTACAATATGAAATTCCATTACTTAAATTTTTATTTATATACAATGACTATCAACTTAGATATAATGGCTTCAGTAATACATCAGAAGGAGGTGTTACTGCCACATTTTTCAGCCTTTTTACTTCATTATTGATCGAGTCTTCAAAATCTAGAAAATTTTTAAAATGTCTCTTGGGAAATATAAAATAATACCGAATTATATTTCAAATTCAGCTTCAGTAAAGTGGAAAGATTAATATATAACAACAACAATACAAATTCGCGATGAAACAATCTTTCCCCTTTTCATAAGTGTT
Source organism: Nephila pilipes (assembly GCA_019974015.1). Classification (NCBI taxonomy): domain Eukaryota; kingdom Metazoa; phylum Arthropoda; class Arachnida; order Araneae; family Nephilidae; genus Nephila; species Nephila pilipes. The sequence goes on from BMAW01075283.1 coordinate 196,203, forward strand.
TTATGTTTCTCTCCAGCACTCTTTACCTTAGGAGGAATAACACCATCACGCGTTTTTACGAAGCAGCTTTATTGCATCAAAAATAATTCCAGAGAAAAATTTAATCTTTTCATCTCAGGGGCCTATCATCGTGCATTACACAATCAAAATTTATTTTTCCGATAAATTATTTTTATACCACCCTCTGCATTCTCGGCTGGCTCGTTGAAAGGAAAGATACCGTGCAAATTGAAAAATACTTCAGAATTTATTACGGACAAGAAACTCTCTAGAACACGATTAAATAATAAAAAATAAGAAACATAAACAAGAGTAAAAAAAATTCTTTTTTACGTTCTTGTTTTTCCTTATTTTTATGTTGGATTACTTCCTTGTTCGGTCCAAAGTGAGAATTTATGGGAATATGCCTCCGGGGTCCCATGCATTCGCGGAAAAATAGCGGGATACCTTTTCCAGTTTTTCCCGTTTTCTTTATCTAGAAGAAGCAAGATGGGGGAAGTATGGATTTTTTTTTTTTTTTTTTTTCCTCTTAGGGGAGGGAAAGTAGGAGTATTGGAGGAGTGGTTGGGGAAGAATATGAAACAAAAACCAAAATCGAACTCCTAGTTCAGGTCCTAACCGCATTTTATGCATTTACACCAAATCCCGGTTGTTTACTGGTGTTGTTCCCTGAGATGTCATTCGTGTACAATTGCGAAAAAAAAAAAGACAAAAAATATTCTATTTTTGAAAACACCATTTTGGTTAGATTTGAATTGTTGAAAATATTTTATCTAAAAACGAGCTGCGAAAAGGAGATTAACTTGGAGATTTCAATACAATACATTTTTGCATTGACCATCTGAGAGGGAGTGCGTCGGATAAAGACACAAATTACGAGTAAAATATCTTTTTACATTTAATTAAACGCTACATGTATAATGTTATATTTTAAAGGTGGTAAAGACACTTTTTAATGTTACTCATTTGAGATATAATTAATGTTTATAGACTAGCTAATTAAATATCTTCGATGATCTAATCTCAATGATACTACAGACATCTGGAGCTGACTGCATTGCATCCACACACTAGTTGTTATCTTCACTAAGACAATCAGTGACAACCATGGTAATGGTCTCCATGAAAATGATCCAGAAGCATAATACAGATAGGGTAACAGTGTTCATGAAATGTCTGGAATTGTGACATTGGTGTGCTTCAACAATTCTTCGTTCTTCTCTACTTGATGTCCATGTAACTCTCCCTGAGTTGACGAGAACGATAGCTTCCTTGTACCAGTTCCACTAATAGCGTGAAAATGTAACATCTGCGTGATCGATATGACCCATAATCCGACGGAATGACCACTTGTCTTCATGCAGTCCTACGTAGCGTACATTTTTAAAGGCGTTCAAGTGTTCAAATAACTTATCTTTTTCTTCTCAAAGGCATTATAAACTTTAAAGTGATAAATTATACTCAAACACACTAGTTAGAATCAAAATTACGCGCTTTGGGAGAACTTTTTAATTAGTTGTGCTAGAAGTCACGTGTTAGCTGACATCATCGACACCGACGCAACTTATACATTAAACATTGTATATCTAACAGAAACGAAACAATTTTTTAATTTTAATCTACGTACCTTGTTTCCTTCTCGGTATAACTTTTTTATGACAGTGAGTGTAAAATATTCAATTGTGCTATTGACGGGATTCAGACGCGCTGATGGTAAAACACGAATAATATGAATCATGGGAAAATTTTATACTTTTTTTCGACATCAAGCTTTTAACCTTCTGATTCCATATTCAACAACGCCTATGTATCTTGAAATACAAACTGTGACATCCTAACTCAGTGATGGCTAACTTATGATACACATCACAACAAGACATTTTGGGTTACACGCTTTGTTCATAGACGGTCACCACCCAAATGGATCAACACGAAACAGAGACAATAAAAATGTATATCCTACAGAATGGAACTGAATGATATCCAATGGACACACCCACCCACAAATTGAAAATTTAGAGATGCACCTTTCTTACTTTCCACACAACGCCAAGATTGATTGTTTGTCGACTTGAAGCCGAAACTTAAGAATCTCGGAAGAAATTACTAACAGAAAGAAGAGAGGCATTACGAACAGGAAATTTGGAATTTCTAGAATCGATTACCGGGCACTTTTTGTACTCTGTAAAGTATCTATAGTTCAAGTAAAGTATCTAGCGATAACTTAACGAACAATTTTCCCTTTACGTACTTTTGTGAGACGTTTATCTCAGATATAATTTACATTAAAGCAAATAAAAAAAATAGGCTACAAGGTGAAATTAGTAAGTGTCTAACCTCACCTAAGTGTATGAAATACTTCATTCATGGCTTTCATTTAAAAAATAAGCCCTAATATAAAAAAAATTACTCGTTTTACTTTTTAAATGCAGGATTATTTTAAATGAATAATCCCATTTCAAATTGCTATATTTTCAAAAATAAAAGACTCAGAATGATAAGTAATGCATGAATGAAAAGGAAAAATAAGGAAGTTGTTTCTTCAAGAGTTCGATATAACTTTCTTTGGTTACACTTATAATGTCAATTCGATTCGTAAATTCTTACCAAACATGTTGTAAAGTATCAATGGTAATCAATTGAACAGCAGAAATTCGTTGCTTAAGTTCAAATAAATTTGTTGGCAGTATTGGCACGTATATATTATCATTTACAAACACAAAAGAAAAAAATCATATCAGGTGACTTAAGTGACCAGCTATGGAACAACAAGTCTTCTACTCGTAGTTCACTGCGATCGATCCAACTACAAGGTAGCTCCGTGAAAGCTTTTAAAACAGTTTTCGTAAAATAGCTTCGCGAAGGGCCATCTCTATTCACAATATTAAACTTCCACATTTTTCTTTTTTATCCCTGTACCACTTGTCATTCTGTGTCATTTATTTTTGAAAATATGGAATTTTTAAATCGGAGGATTTATTTTAAATAACCCTGTATATAAATATATAAGAAATATAACTTATAATTAACTGAAGCTAAATTTATTCAAAAATATAGATATTTTTAGATATGACACGGCACCCGAGTCATTGTAGGTTTTCTACAAATTTTACCACACCAAAATCAGAAAGTTCATAATCAGTGTCTTAACCGGTTGTAGTAAACATGTCATCAAGTAGGAAACGTAGGGATTCAATCACAGCGAAGGTGTTTCCCACGCCTTTGCACTTAATAATTAGTTATTCATCAGAGTGGGAGGAAAATTAAACAGATTTAAAAAAATCATATACATACATAGGTAGTTTTATGACGTTCCCACTTCGGTTTTTAGGATTTGATCCATCGAAACTAGCAAAACAATTAGTCAATAAATAAGTAGACAGGCAAATCTTAATGTTTACTCTATCTAAAAATTATCAAAAATAAATATTTGTACTATTAATGTGCAGTGTCAGAAACAATACTTATTACTTGAGTCCGAGTCAAATATCAGGTTTTTTATCGATCACTTTCTGGCACCAATACCGAGTGTACTATAATATTGTTAAACTTCTATCTCCTCTCGGCATTTCTTAATACGGCCACTGTCTCTATCTCATACTCTTATTCTATTGCATTCCTCTCTACTATAAATAAGAATGCTGACTTCCATAAATCACGCTTTATTCACAAGCCTAGGCTCTCAAATCAAATAACGTCATAAAATAACCTAAAAGGTTAGATGAAGGGGGAAACACGCGAGAACTTATAGATTTCTTAAATTATTCTTATGCTGTGTATGTATATTATTTTAACAGGAAAAACGGTTACGTTGTTACGACGTTTCGTACCTTTTCGTTTAATCACCCCTTATATATATATATATATAT
>BMAW01075283.1:205415-256270 GCA_019974015.1 Nephila pilipes
GTAAATATATATAACATTACATGTACATTATGTACATGCACAATATGCACATGTACGTTATATGTATATTTGTGTGCACATTATGTGTACATGTATATTATGTGAATGCATATAATGTACACGTAAATATGCACAAACTACATGTGCAGTATATACTATTACTTGGGCATTATATGTACATAATGTACATGTACATAATGTAATACACTGTATATACAATATACAAAGTTTAATGTTATGTACATAATGTATTGTTATGTACATAATGTATTGTTATGTACATAATGTAATGTATTGTACATTATGTATATGGCATGTATATAAAGCGCAGGTACATTACAGAGATGCACATTATGCGCATTTACATGTACATACTGTACGTAATGGACATGTAAATTATGAACATTATGGGTATTAACATTAGGTACATTTTCATGTACATTTACATTAATATATACATATGCATTAAAATGTAAATTTTGTAGTGGTTTTATAGTTAAGAAAAAGTAGCTTAGAGCATTATTAAATTCATTACATTTTTGGATAGCATTATTAAATGAGAGAAATATAAAAATGTTAAAAAAATTCGCACTCTGAACAATTTCATCGTGTCTGCCTTTCGATTAAAAATAAACGTCTTAACACCCAGAAAAGTCAAATCCAAGAGCCATGCGTTTCTGTTACTGCTTTCAAGAGTAATTCATTTTTAAAATTAATTTTCTAATACATAAAGAAATTTAATCATTTCATCTTCAGGTAAAATTATGAAGATGGTGTCCACAGAAAAGCAGAATTTATCAATTACAATACTGCAAACACGTTAAGAAAAAATTGATCAATAAACCATTTTGGTGTAGATTCCTGCAGTGAAGAGGCTCTTTGTTCCTGCAAAGGACATAAAAAGTGGGAAGACGAACGATTCCAACGCTAATTTGACGAAGACTGACTTTTTTTTTTATCTTTGCAATAGTATAAAATATTTCTTAAAAAAATACGTTCTGTAATCCCATTTATTCAATAAAACAGCTATTATATTTAATAGTTGATCTTTTCCTTTGTTTTCCACTAGCGTACACTTCTGTCAAATTCAACGTCCTTCATTATAACCCTCTTTTTTACTTTACGCTGAAGTAAAATGACATAAGTAGTAGCTTATAGAAAAACTGCAGTGGGGGAAAATTGTTTCTTCACTACGATCATACGAATTCGTATTTTTATTTTGTATCTTCTTACATTGTATTCAAGAATTTTCCTAAATGTTTAGCGTTATACCTCAGTAATACTCATTTTTCAAAAAATTGATGAACTGTTCATTAGCATCGCAATCATTAGCAACACGAGTTGTGTTAGTGGCGGATCTCGTATTTCTGAACCAGTCAAATGGCAAGGACGTATGAGCCGCTACCCCACTCTTTTGACTTCTACAACGTCCCAACTTTGGAGCTTTAAAGTTCTCAGTTTTAACGTGCATCAACCCAGCCACACAATAGATGTATAGAGTCATCAGGACTCGAACCCACGACCTGACAGAAACAACACTGAACCATGATTTCGCGACAGGGACTAATCGGCTACTACATCTGATTCAATAATTTTCTAACAGAATAAATATTGTAAAAGGGCAAGAGATTGCAAATACGATTTTAAGTTATATACTAAAAATTTCGAGAATTTTAGCGCCTGTATAAAGAAATCTTCCAATAAATTCATTAACAACTTTGGTTACATTCATTATATTTCCCATGTATCTTTTACAATAATTATTCTTATTCATCTTTTTTATTCAATTATATTTACATATATATATTACTATACACAGATTACAAAAGACACCTATCGAACTCTACAACGCATTTTCTGAAGCAAAGTGTGAATGAAAAGTCTACTGCGAAAGGACATATCATTAGGTTTAACGATGAGTATTATTTAAAATATTTCTCTTTTTATATTTTATTCTTTATATCCAGTTATATTTTCATATAACCTTGACTGTTCCTTTGTATATGCTAACACTCTGAATATTGTAACATTGTATTCGTTTACATTAGTTCTTTACTATGTCTCATTCTTACTCTGAGAGTTTCTTGGCGATATATTACAGAGTGATAAATCCGCCAAACGAATCAACCCTACCCTGAATTCTCTAAATGTCCTCTGAGCGACTGATGCCAGTTCGGTTGAATAATAAATAGAGAAGATTCTTCCGGCCAAAACTTTCCGATATTTTTCTTGCGCAGGGAAAAAGGAAGAGTTCTTTGGGGTCTTATCTCTCTCGAAACTTCCCTCTCTTTCCCCCCGAAACAAGATGCGAGATGATGACGATGAACGATTCCCTGATGAATCGATATATTTTACGAAAATTTCGAATCGGATGGGGATAAAGTTGAGGCTCAGTAGCAGGGCACACAATGCAAAAATGGACATACTGAAAATCTATCCATTGTGTGTGGCTGCTGCTATGTACAGTTTTCGGTGGGGAAGAATATATTCGTAATGTATTATTTATTGGACTTTTTATGGGGAAAATATGTTTTTGAAGTGGATTGAAGTTTTAAGTGTTTTTGCGGGGCTATTGTATATCTGGAAGAAAGTGAATTCAGAGGATTTATTTTGACATGATAAATGAAAAAAAAATTTTTTTTTTTTTTTTTTTTTTTTTGAAAAAAGTTATGTTTTGGGATATGTAATTTATTTAATGGGGCTGAAATACATATTATAAGGAAACCGAAACATATTTGACAAGGAAAAATGATGAGATTATATTATGCCAAACTTAAATAATCCTCACTTTTTTAAAATTAAAAGCAAGGGAAATCATATATTAACATTGAGATATTTGTGTACTTATGCATCTGTTTATGCAAAGAAAATCAGATTTATAAACATAAATAATTATAAATGAGAAATTAATAATCAATGGTAGTACAGTAGAACCGCACAAATCCGGATTCATTATAGCTCTAGGTTGTCCGGATTAATGAATGCCCGGATAAGCTAAGTAACCTATAATAAAAAGAGTCACAACACATAGCTCTGTAGAATGAAAAGAACAATTATTTTAAAATAAGTCAAGGTGAAACAAAAAATAATTGCGCAACAGATAAAAAAAAAAGCTGCGCATCACTTGCATGATATATTAGTTAAAGCCTGTTTAAGCTAAAGAAATCTATGAGTTGGTGCCCATCTTCGTTTTTGCAGTCTTTGATTCTGGTACACTAATTATTAGCTAGCGTCTAGGCTGAATAGCTAACCCATCTCTGGACCTCAGTTTACTTCCCAAACGAACTTGATATTTATTTACCGAACCCGGAGGGATGAAGGGCTAAGTTCACACCCATGACCAGCTACCCAAGTCGAAGCTACTAAAAATTGAATCTGGATCGGTAGAGCTTGCAATCAGACCGCTAACCATTATACCACTGCGGCCACTGCCTGATATACATTAGGTCGAAAAAGATTACTTGGATCATGACGGTCCAAACTCAACTTCACTGATCAGACTAGACATGATCAATAGTTTGAAGAAACAACTGAGCTCTTCTGTTGTCTTCCTTAAGAGTTAATCTCTTGAACAATTAACTGATGTAGAATGCCTCAGATAATCGTAATATCTATATTTGGCTTCACTGCTATTTCCTTTAAAGTATTGATACAAAAATCTGTCTCATATAGATGTATGAGGGAAATCAAGCCTACGCGGAGGATAGTGACAAATGATACTTTTTTCACAAATATTTAGGACAAGACGAACACAAATAGCAAAACTTGGACAGGTTGACTGCACAACAGGAATAGAGAGATCACTTGCACAGATCAACAACATAGATACAAAGTAGTACTTGTAATGATAGTTACAGCACTTTCAATAACCCTCAGCTCACCAGCTTACTAGTTTGCACTATGGACAAATTAATAATTTGTACGGAATCTGACAGCTTCCTCGGCAGATCCACTCAGTCAATGCCGACTGATTCGCTCAAACTTCACGCATCTCTGTATTTACAGCTGTTCCGGCCAAATGTGACGTCACAAGGAAAATTCAGGAAAAGTCAATAGCTTTTCCTCCTTTAATATCACAGCCTTTACCTTCCTTTAATGTGATAGCTTTTTCGAGAAATTTCCTTTTGGTCGCTAAAGTCGTCAAGTAGCAAAATGGTAAAGTTAAATATAATAATGAAGATTTTAAAGTAAATAATAATAAAAAAATTGAATACTGTACTATATTAGATATATATATATATGAATAAATCTTTTAATATAATTAGCTTTGATGATATTCTTAGTAATATAATTGGGAATATTAATAAAAATAATTTTCCATTAAAAATATTGCTATTAAAAGCTTATAAATTTAATAAAATTGGACACATTTTTTAATTATAATATTACTAGGGATATAAGGAATAATGTAATATATACTGCGAAGATTATAAAGGTTAGAAAGATTTAAATGAAATTATAACAAAAAAGAATACCACCACATTATTACTGGTAATTTTGAAATTTAATAATCATTAAAAGATATTTGTTATATACTGGATTTATACGCATCATCTCAAATAAAATTAATGAAGATTTTGATAACTTTATTAAAAATTTGACGATGAAATGGATATTATCAATAGAAGCTTTCAGAGAATATAAATTCTGATTTAATAAGGAAACTAATAGCATGAATTTTGAAACTAAAGTTAGCATATATTATGAAAAAATAAAAGAAGTTCATTACAAACTTCACAAGATAATTATGTTATTAAATGCATATATAAAGAACCTTGTATTTATTCTACTATTTGCAAATGTCTCTACTTAAAAATTAAGAATAAGCATGTTTTTAAAAATTCCTTTTATTGTGATTTAATAATAGCGATAGAAAAACTTATAATAGAATATTTGCGAACTTATAATAGAATTATAATAGAATAATATATAAAATATTTGCTTTTTAAAAGAGAAAAAATACGTTTTCAAATTAACGATATAAAATATCCACATATTTCTTTAACTCCTAAATTCCATAAGATACTTATTAATTTCGCACATCTACAAAATGATAAAATATATTTATTAAAAACGCAGATAAATTATTATATATTATTTAACAATATATTACATATAATTTTAATAAGATGGCTATTATAAAAATAGTTATGATATAATGAAATGTATAAAGACAAATAAATTTACTCTGTACATGGCTTTGACTTTATATAGCTATGTAGTTTAATAGATATAAAGATTTTATAAATGTATTCTTTTAGGTATTTTTTAGAATTATGATAGTAATAAAATTATTTTTAAGGGAGATTTAAATATATTGTTAATTTAGTACTTACAGAAAATTATATTAATTTTATAACGACAAAATATAAAATTATTCTAAAGTATACCACAAGGAGATACAGCTACTAATAGTTTAGCTAATATTTTTATATATTTTATGAATTGAACTTGATAGCTAACAATCATTGTTTTATACATAGGTGCCTTATTATTTCCAAAAATAATTATGTAACCCAGATGCTAGATTTAATATACTTTTTATTCTACCTACTTGCTTTAATTTAAATTAATAATAATGATAGTGAAACTTAGTTTTTGGATAAAAAATGTGCAGTCCAATTTTTAATTTAAAAAAAAAGGATAATTTTAATTTTCATATCAATAGAGTATCTTTCTGGAATAGCAATTTACATAATTTAATTTATAGAAGTAATATTTTTAATTATATCTTAAGCAACAAAAAATTAGTTATGAATCCATAAGTATGAAGCAAAATTTCACAAATATTGTATAGCAGCTGATTTACCCATAATTTATTCAAGTACATTTGAAATTTCTCCAAAAAAAAGTAAATACATAAATAATTAATAAAACACTTTCAAGAATTTATAATATCTGCTTTTTTCCCTTAATTTAAAATTGCTAAGTACTTAGTCTAAAATTACTTATATTTTTATAGCGTAAATTACTATACTAACGTTCTTAGGTCTATTTATAGTATGTAGATGAGAGATGTGATACCAGTGATTATTTTGAAATCTAATCATTTTATTAAAAAACTATTTAATTATCCTACAGATTTTAAACTTATTTCCACTTTTCTTATAAAATCTATTGGTAATTTTTTTTTAAGTTTTTGGGAATTTATTATAGTAATTTTCATAATGTTTCACTTAAGGTGGAAAATTTCTTTGTTGTAAGCCAATTACAATTTTTAATGGATAAGAATATTGATGGTAGGGTTTTAAATAATTTAACTTCCCATACATGAATATTAAAAATATACGTATTTATTTGTTTCATATTTCAGTATGTAATTTATTCATAGTTATATTTAAATTTAATATAGTATCTTTATTTCAAGTATACTTCTATGTGCTAATTTTTGGAAATATTTTATTTTCGTTAACTCTCTTTCGGTTCTTGAAAAAAAATTGTATTCTTCAGTTTTATTATAAAATAATTCTGGTTCTTAATCTAAAACCTAACAAACCTAAAAACCTAACAGACCATTTTTATTAGTCCATATCATCGTATTGATTCTTCTCTCCTTTATTTCTTGTTCGGCGCGATACTGATTTCCAAAAAAGGTCTTTTTATGTTTTTGATTTTGATTATCCTATGTTTATTGTCCATTTTGCACCTTTATTCTTGTAATATAAATATTATTATGAGTTTTTTTTTATTCCAATAGATATCATTCAGCATTATTTAGATATTTTTAGATAATAGTTTATTTACAATTTATATGTATGGGTTAAAAACTCGCTTCGTCTGTTCGCTGCAAGACACAAATTACTTTATTTCTGTTTTAATTTTTTTTGTACACTTTTATAAGTTCTTATGATTTTTATATTTATTTAAGTAAATTTAAATTTACAAATAACTTTTTGATTTGTATATTATTTCTGCCATTTTATATGTATGTTACTTTTATCATGTGTTTTGTCATCATTCATAGTGAACTACAAAGTCAAATATTTGCAAGATCTGTTCTTATTATAACAAAATAATGCACCCCCATTTCATTGTTTAAGCTCCCCGCCCACCCCGTTTTCCAATACGGTAACCATAATCTCTATTTCTAACCTCTAATCCCAAATTTCACATAAATAATCAGTACTTTCACTTTTTTTTTTTTTTTTTTTTTTTTTTTTCTTCCTGCGTTTGACAGGAAAGGTTTCACATAGAATTAGACCTGTTCCATTTGATTTCCCTGATATCCGTGGGAAGGAAGAACAAAAATCCCCTCTTTTACATTCGAATTCAGGAAATGTCACTAATATGTCCCTACAAAAAGGGAATATTTTTCTTTCAGAACATGCAACCGCATACGGTGTTTTCAAGGCACGTGGACCGTAATCCGTTTCTCCCATACTGTCGGTAATACTTTGTGGATTAGGGATATTATGAGAGGGGTTCTTTCTAAAATGGAGATGGTTATCGCAATTTTAGGGTAGGATTAATTTTATGGTACAATTTTTTTCGCAACTGTATGGATTAAGCGCTTTGGTAAAAATACATCACATAATTAAGAAAATTAATTTTAAAGTTGTGTCCCCTTAACTTCACACATTAGTATTATTAGAGATTTTTTATGAAATCAATTTCATGCCATTGTTTTTAAGATTCGAGTTTGAGAGATTTTTGTAAATAAATTTGGACACAAAATAAAAGACATACATTTATTTTAATGAATGACTTTAATCTAATATATAAATTTATACCTAATATACTTATGTAAATTTTAAAGCCTGTATATTTCTATGTTTTTTTTTTTTTTTTTTGTCTTTATTCAAATAAATATCATTGATCGTAACACTTTTAAATTTTCTTGTCTGTTTCACTGAAGCGTGGAAAGAGCTGTAAACATATTCTCGCCAAAAGCTTTTTTTATATCAAATTTATTTCCCCGGAGATATTTTACCGACCCCTCCCTTTTTTCACCATTTTTCTATGTTTTCCAAAAAACGCATCAATTTTTTCCAAGCTCTCCTTCTGCTCTAGAGAGGTGCTATTTAAGGATGTTTTTTAATCGTTTTTATTTCTTGAAGTAGGTTTAGAAATAAAGCCATATTATTTTTTGTTTCAGATCAAATCATGGTTGCGGACTCAAAGTCGGTGTTGTTTCATTGAGTCACAGATTCTAGTCCAGGTGCAACTAAATACCCGACGTATAGCGCAAGTACCGCACGTTAAACCTGTTGAGGCTCCAAATCCTCCCTTTGGTGTGGTGTGGAAGTTTGGGAAGGGAGCTGACACCTCAAGTATCGTCCTCGTCACTTGAATGAGATTCAAAATTTCGAGATTCGTTACTAAAAGTCTTCTCAATAGAGTTAGAAAATCCCAATTTGTTTTTAAGCTAAAATGCTGTATTTTTTACGGCGCATAAAATTGCTCAACAAATTTCACATTAGTATTAATTTTTTATAGCATTTTCTTAATATTTCAATTTTTCTTATTGTTTATATTTGTATATACTTTGTACACACGAATATAAATATTTTTATCTCGTATTTCCTTTTTAGTTCATTATATTGTAGACGCTTTTTATATTGTGCCATTTGTTGGATTAAGTCCGTATTGTTGGGAGTTGAAAAACTACTCGACCCACAGTTGCTGTGATTATACAGGCACCATAAACGATATGTCTTAAGTAGGGATTTATAACAGGTTGTATTAGTTCGACACACTGAGGCACGTTTTTGCGTCGGGAGTACATGCAACCAGTACTTCTAGACAGTACTGCCATCTAGTGCATCAAGTTCTGAATCGCCACTTCAATGGCTTATTAGAGGAAAATTTCCTTCCCCTGAGGTGGGGAGAGGTTCAGTTGAACTTGAAGAATGGGGTTGATTTAAATCCTCGATCCACTGGTTCTGAGAAAGCTCGTCCAGTCATCCTTTGTAGCGGCTTTAGCATCTAGATAAAAATGGATTCCCTGGTGGGATGATTATAAAAGCATTTTAACTTTTATCGTCATCGTTAAGGAAAGCCACTACAAATGCATTGCATGTATTTCGGATATTAGTTACCTTTTAAGAATAAATGTATATCTAAAGGTGCTCTTTTAGGAAATTCGGTCATTTTCTTCTCGTGTAGCCCAATTGTATCGTTTGCGTATATATCTGCTGGGATATATTTATGGTATATATCGCTAAACATAAATTCACAACAATTTGAGAACTGTAACATGGTACTCACGCGTATTTCCCTCCAACTAACCTTTTAGGATTATATGTGACATTACTTGATTTGAGAGCTTTTGCTTGTGAATGAACCGTAAACCATGCAAATTAGCAATGATATATGTGAAGAGTAATGAATAAGAATATTGGAATAGCGAGATTCAAAGAGTTTATTAGCAGTTAAAGGCATCAAATTCCAGAAAAGGTGAGCAACTTACACAAATGACGTTTAGTTTTGCAGTGAGTGTGAGTGAGTGATTATTTATTACCGCCCTTTTAGAAGCAACGCATGAGGTATTAACCTCGTACTTCTGAACCTCAGTCAAGCAACAAAAATGACGTCTGAGCTTCAAAATCATCATGAGCCCAAAATGATGTTTAAAATAACGGATATAACCTATTTCTACAGATATAATCGTGAGATAAGTTATTTCAATTAAAATCAAATTCTCCGAGTTTTATATCTTTATTTTTTGAGAGTGCTTATCATTGAGGTAGGACATTTTCTAAAATAATGTATGTAAAATCGCAATACAACTCATTTTTAAAAGCTGATTCCTTTGCAAACGATTTTACTGATAGGATGACTTATTTCGAACAGTATGGTGAAATATTATCTCAGAAAAAAACAATTACATTAACCACATCAGTAAGAAAATTTAACCAAACCTTTAATACTTTTATAAATAAACGGGTTCTTTCGTAAATATAAGTAAGCATATATATATATCATAAAAATACCTCTTCATTAAAAAAAAAACTGGCCGCTATAGCATAGCGGTGATGGTCGAGCATTCGTGGCTGGCGGTTTTCGTCAAGTCATAGATTCGAACCTTGTTCCCTCTGAAACCCCGCCGTTCAAACCCCTCGTCTCGTCACTTGACCGAGGCTCAAAATTACGAGGTCCATCACCAATAGCTCTCGTGTTGCTTCTAGTTCGGCGTTAAAAAACCAACCATAAATAAACCTTACGTACTTTTTTTATTGAAGAAGAATCAATAGAGAAATTTCCGTGTAAGTATTTCCAAGTTTAACATTAGGCCCTCCTAACTTATTAACATACGATCTGGCCTTTCGCAAAAAGATTTTGTCAAACCCTGCTCCAGGTAGTTACGTAATGCTCTGTTTTAAAATAGGAGTGATTCAATATGACCATTAGGGTTTTATGCTAACATTTATTAGTATACATTGTTATCAGTTTGTGTACCAGTTTAGCACAAATTATTTCGTTATTTTTTTTTCCTTGCACTTCTAAATAAGCTAGAACCTTACATTTTGCACACAAATGCAGTATTCAATTACAATATTTAATTTTTAAAAATACTATTAAAATAATAATAAATAAGAACTGTAAAAAAATTTCTGAAACATTTTTTTAAATAAAGACTAAGAAATTAGAGAAAAATAATATATTATATGATTTTTTTTAAAAAAATACGAACACTTCTAGGTGGCAAAAAAGTAAAAACTCAACTAGAAAGTGAAAAAAAAATTTTTTTCTTCCCAACATGAAATCAATTTTTTCTGAAAATAGTAGTTTATATAATTTTCATAAATAAAAAAGTAAAGACCTCTCTCCTGATGAAACTGTTCGACCAAAAACTGTAGTATGTCCACTCCATATGTCTAAGTATCTAGTTTATGATGTGGTCATGGTATCAATGTGGTGATGTTCGTGATCACGCCAGCCGGCGTTGTTTCCTTCGAGTCGTGGTTTCGAGCTTTGATGCCACAAAAGACTTAGCGTATAGACGGGGTTGATGCACGCTAAGTCTGTCAAGGCTTCAAGTTCATCTGTTAGTGTGGTGTGAAAGTTTGGGGAGGGAGGAGCAGCTCGGGTGTCGTCTTCTCCATTTGACAGAGGTTCAAAATTACGAAGTCTGTCGTCAATAGACCTCGTGTTTTTTTGAGTGCAACGTCAATAACTAATTAACTAACCAAAAATTCTGACTTATGATAAAACTCCCGACTTCAATTTTTAGACAAAAAAAATTCAGCTGGGTCTACTCTTTCTATTTTTTAATTTCGGCCACAATCCACATTTTTAAATGTGGATTGTGGCCTAAATAATCCTTATTTTTTTTCTCAGTACATTTTCCTTTAAGTTTTTATAAACGAAGGAAAAAAATATTTTTGTTTTTTACTTTTTAGTTCCGTTTTTTCCCCTCTTTAGCCACATATAAGTGTTGCTTAGGCGCATTTCATACAGTGTAGCTTATCGCATTTCAAAATAAATGGCCCTGTCATCTCCGTTACCTGACACAAGATCGATTATCAGAATATTAAAAAAAAATGTTAAGAATCCCTTTCTAAAAAACTAGGAAAGCCTCGCAAAGTGCTTGAATATTTTTTTTTAATTTTTAAAATGTCTACAAAACATTTGTTCGAACATTTTTTTGATTTTCTGGTATGCTGTTGAATAAATCCTAAGTATAATAACAAAAATACCCCTAGATTTGTTATAAAAACTTTTCCCCCAAACATAAGTTTCATAGTTAAGCATAAAATATCTAAGAACTTCCTAGAACTTGGATCGCTTTCTATATGTATAATAAATTACAAAATATTTCATACGTAATATAAATCTCCTATGCATAATGCATTCAGAAATCCACTCGAAGCAAAAGCGAAGCTAAGTAAAAGCACAGCAAAATAAAAAAAATAAATAAATAAAACTTTCTGCGTCTTAGCTATGAGGGGGAGGCAAATACCTTAATCATCCCTCCCTTTTCCGGAGGATTCCATAAATAAATAGTCGCCCAATCCATCTGTAATTCCGCACTGTCCCAATTCATATCTAATGGATGCATCAATATTGAAGCGAGCGTCACCAGATGGCGCTGATATCGCATTCGGCCCTAATGGAGATAAGTTATGGTCCATCTGTGATATTGACAGATAACACATCCCTCTCGCTTTTCCCTATTACGGAATAATTTCCTTGTATATTTACCTGTTTTAAAAAAATGTTTTTTTCCCCTTAGAAATTAGAAACTGAAAATTATTGTACTCAAACATCATATCTGATATGTATTATTTAAAGAATGGACGAATATATGTAAACACCAAATAACTTCACTGCTTAATAATTCAGACTATAGCTTAAAAATTTTTCCGAAATTATATAATTTCGACAAATAAGTTTTTCTACACAAGAAATATATTTCAAATAGTGGATTTTCGTTTAAAATGATACAAATATAAAATCAATTATTATTTACAAGCCGACACTTATAAGAAACATGTTTCCATAGAAACACTACCGGCTGAATTAAATGTTATCAAACCACTTAAATGTCGAAAATTTGTGAAACACTTTCTATGTAATGGTGCCCACAGTAACCAAGTGGTCATAATCGCGAGCTCGAGGTCCCGATGCCACTAAAAGCCTATCGAGTAGAGAGGCTGATGCACATAAAATCTTTAGGAGCTCAGAGTCCTCTAAATAGCGAGATATGGATGCTCTGATGTGGCCATGTTAACCTAGTGATCATAGTCACAGATTTGCAAACGGCGTTGTTTTCGTCGAGACGTGGGTTCAAGTTCTAATACCACGATAGGCCAATCTTCCTATAGCTCTAATACCACGACAAGAAGATGCCAGCTGATATGATGTCCTCGTCAATTGAACAAGATTAAAAATTTCGAGATCCAGTACTGATAGCCCTTATGGTGCATTTGACAAGAACTACTACAGAATATTACAATATCTTAAATAAATGTAATGAATAAGCTATTTTTCTAACAAATATGGTAGTTTTATTAACGTCGCAATCAGAAGCAACTCTATCAACATTGGTGGTAGGCTTCGTAATTTGAACATCGGCCAAGTGATGAGAATGATACTTTGAGCTGGCACTTCTCTCCCAAACTTCCACACCACTCCTATGAAAGAACTTAGAGCTATGATAAATTTAACGCGCATCATGGAGGGACTTAAATGGCCCCAGGGCTCGAACGAATGACTCGATATCAAAAAGGCCGGCTGCAAGTTTGCGACCTTCATCAACAGCCGGAACCACCCATTCAATTGTCATATGTATTGAAAATAATTGTGTACTCTACATAAAATTTTTATAGGAAAAAAAAAACTATTTATTTTAAATTAAAATGAAGAGGATAGTACAAAATTTTCTCGAGTGGGGTGAATTTTTTTAAAAAATCAAAATTATTCTTACATGGTGAAAAACACTAACTTTAATAACACCACCATTTTTTAAAAACACTAAAATACCAGTTGGGTTGAAATACGCTTGAGAACCCAGTTACAGTTCTCTAACTGTGAAAAATATATGTGTGTAAGGATATATACCATAAATATATCCCAGCAGATATATACGCAAACAATGCAAATGGACTACTCGAAGAAAAGGACCAAATTTCCCAAAAGATTACCTTTAGATATACATTTATTTCTAAAAGGTAACAAATTTCTGAAACACAAGCAGCAAATCTGCAGTGGCTATCTTCAATGGAGACGACAGAAATTCAAATGCCTTAATAATCTGCCCACCAAGGAATCCGTTTTTGTCTAGTTGATAAGAGCACTATAAACGATGACTGGATGAGCTTTCTCCGGAACAACCAATCGAGTGCTTAAATCAACCCCGTCGTACAAGTTCAACAGAGTTCCTCCCCTCCAAAGCGTTGAAAAACTTCCCTAATATGGCATGAAAACATTAACTGTCGAAGTGGCGATACAGGACTTGATACATTAAATGGCAGCACAGTCTAGAATAACTGGTTGCATGTACTCTCGACGTAAAAACTTGCCTCAATGCGTCTAACTAATACACTCCCTTATAAGCCAGCACTATAGATAGGCTACGGCACACACGGCAAATGGAACAGTCATATCACGGAATGCCTTTTTCGGATGCATCCAACCAAACTACATTTGAATAACCTGAAACACGAAAAGTCACGCGATGCCTTTTTTATATCGCGATTGATTTAACTTTGCCCGACGATTTGCACCAACTGGATATAGAATTGAAAACGCAAAGAGCCAGAAGTTCTCTGAAAAAATATTCAGCCATTTAGCCTCTTCAGCCCTCCATAATTTTAAAGTATTTCTGAAATAAGAATTTATACATTATCTGATCTTTCAGTCATGTCCTATATATGCTCAATGGAATTCACGTTTCGAAATCTGGGTGGCCAAATCATTTCCTGAAATTATCTAGAATGTTCTTCAAACCAATCACAAATTATTTTAGCTCAGTGACAAGATGCAATTTTTATCCTTGAAAACTCCATTGTTATTTACGAGCATGAAACCCATGAATGGCTGTAAATTGTGTCCAGATTGTTGAATATAACCATTTCCAGACAATTATTTGTTCAGTTTGATCAAAAGACTCAGCCTATGTCACGTAAAAACAGCTTCTTAACACCATTATGGTATCATAATCAGCCTGCACATTACCATATCCCCATAATGCCTAGTGTGTGTAGGAGGGGGGGTCTTTGCCCCACCCAAACCCTACCACCAGGTCTTATCATCTAGAATTGAGACTCATCTAACAGAGGAACGTTTTTCCAGTCATCTAGAATCCAACCGATAAGTTCAAGAGCCCGTAGAGGCGCTGAGGCCAATGGCGTGTTGTTAGTAAAAGCATTCGAATCTGTCTCTTGCTGTCATATCACATCAATACCATAAATCGCTGCACTATTCTCATGGAACAACTATCGTACATCCTACATTCACTGTTGTGGTTATTTGACGCAGTGCCGTATGTGTAATAGCACTGACTATTCTGCGCAGACGTCGCTAGTTACGGTCATTAAGCGATCGTGGTCGTCCACTGTGTTGTCCATGGTGATGGAAATGCCTGAATTACAAGGGGTTTTCAAATAAAAGGTATGAAACGTCGTAACAACGTAAGCGTTAACATATTTACCTGTGTCGCTATGAGAGAACGTAGCGAAACATCTAGGGATGTGAATGGAGTCTACGTCGTAGATCGGAGCATGCGAAGGAGAGAGCAGAGGCTGTTATGTCCTTGACGCAAAGGCTCTTATGTACACAGAGGCGCCGTCCAATTGACGCGGCAGTGCGTATGAGGACGTGATGGCATTCACATAGCAAAATTCGATTATTGAGGAGCAGTGAGTCTTTATCCGATTTCTGACAGCGGAAAGTGTTAAACCGGCCCTATTCGTCGCCAGATAGTGACCGCATAAGGAGAAGACTGAGTGTCCGACAAGTCAGTGAGAATATGGAGTCCCCGTTTCGTGCAGGCGGTGAGAATTTAGTTGATAACCCGAGACCAGACCAGGCAAACACATTAAGCACGGCCGATCTCATTGACAAGGTGGAATTGTGAAGCGCTTCAACTCGAACGACGAACTCAAGGACGCTGTGAAGGACTGGGTCTCGTCACGGCCACAGGAATTCTGGAAACAAGGGATCATTCGGCTCGTTAATCAATGGGATCGTTGTGCTCAGGCCCATTGTGAATAAAGTCTTTATTTATATTCCCACGGTGTTGGTTCGTACCTTTTCATTTGAATACCCCTCGTATATATCTTCCTCATAATCTTAACATTGCGTAAAGCGGAATATTGAATTTTCATACACTTTCCGAAATGGAATGTCCTAGATCCATCTAGCCTTCCCCGCTCATTAGGGACGTCTTAAGGCATGGATCAACTAGGCCCGGGCCCAAAGCCTCGCCTTTGGTGAGGGCCTCGTCTCGTTCTCAACTCGTCCTTAATAAGATCACGATCCGAATAATTTTAATTGTCAAATGTTATTCCCAGACATGACTGATTAAAGACAGTCACTTCTATATTAAATATTTCTATTGACAACGTTGTTGAGAATCAGGGAAAATACTAATTTTATTTCTTAAGCGTGATATGTCCAATTTATATTGATAGAAATGCTGATGGGTGAAGGACAGTCATAGACATAACATTCACTCCTTCCAGCGGCCTTTTATTTATTTGCATACATGAGTTAAGAATCGCTCATGAATGGACAAGAGATACACTTAAGCCCCCAACAGAAGTGACAAAAACATTCCCCATTTTATGACTTGACAAGCATCAGTGCTAATAAAAAGAGGGTTTGAAATGACCTTTTTTCAAAGAAATGAGTGGCCTACAGTTCCAAATCGGCAATACATTCCTTTAAATTTAATTTCTTTGAAACAGCAAAAGGTAATTATTTTTATTTTTGAATTGTATTACTTTGAGATGTAAGATAATATACAAATATATATATCGCATTAAAATGTAAAGTAATATGTCATTGTATTTGCTTTTTTTACAGATAAAAGTAATATCGAGTCTTAAAAAATTCTGCTCCATTTTTTGTAAATTTTCTCACTCCCCCCCCCACCATTTGAAAAACATAAAATAATCTCTAAACTGTTTATAAAATTATATATAAATTTTTCAATTAACTTTTTAGAATATTTTTATATTAATTAACATACATAAGTGCGCGGTTCATTCATTTTGAATGCATTATGAAAATTGAAATATACTATATTTTAATTTTAGTTCTTATATATTTAAACTTTTATAAGGTACGTATATTTTATTACTTTTTAATACTTAATTACTTACTAATACTTTATCACATATTATTATTTTAATGAAAATTACTTTCATAATTATAATTCTCCTAATTAATAATTTATGTAATAAGTCCTTTAATTTTTGGAATCTATGACTTCTTTTGTCATAACTCTTTGCTCCGTTTAAAAAGCATGATAACAAGGATATATATATATTTCATATAGTTACAAACATATATTTTTCTGAGAACTTTTAAGAGATTCAAAATGTTTTATAAGACAATACAATACAGAAACCTAAAAAGCTTTTACATATTTTTTTCTGCCTATCATTTCCATTTTAAAATGGTTTCCTCAATATTTTCTTAAAAATGGTTTTACGATCGTAATTTTAAAAAAATAAATAAAGGAATAATACTTGAGGAAATCTTATAATTAACGGTATGAAATAAAATTAATATTGATTTATATTAGTATGTAGTATATATGTATATCTGCATTATAATGATAATTTGAAATATAATATTTTGTACATTAATAATAATAATGAAATAATCATAATATGAAAATAGGAAGAAGTAAGAACTTAATTGAAGCTTTTTTTCTTTCTATCCACGAAAGAGTTAAAAGAAGTTATTTAAAAAATTCGATCTTACCACCTTCAGAATTCTTAAGAAAACGAGAGTTATATATTACTCTCATCTTATACAGCTTTTTATTTACAAACTAGTAAGCGAGTTTTCTCCTATTTTTCTTGAACGAAACAAAAAAAAATGGGAGAGAGAGAAATGCTATACAGTTATGTGCATATTACATGAGATATAACATAACAATTTTTAGAACAGTGTATTATTTATTTATTTTTAGTAACAAAATAACAATTCTTTTTCGAATAACTCGTCCTTAAA
This sequence comes from Nephila pilipes, assembly GCA_019974015.1. Lineage (NCBI taxonomy): Eukaryota > Metazoa > Arthropoda > Arachnida > Araneae > Nephilidae > Nephila > Nephila pilipes. Next base: position 223,044 of record BMAW01075283.1, read on the forward strand.
ATGTGTGTGGGTTGTGTGTGGTTTAAAAAATATCTTAGCTATTTTTAGGATATTAATAAAAGGGGAGCCATCATTTACTAAATTATTCATAATTTTTCTGTATATCATCTTGTACCGGTTTAAAAGTGGATTCTAAGCTATAATTGGATATTTATTTTTAGTTTTACGGGTCACTTATTTTTTAATAACTGATTATTTTACTATGAAACTTCACTCATGTGGAAAATGGGTACTCCAGTTAGTATTGAGATAAAATCTTAAAAACACCCGTCGACACGACACCAAGAAATCCCGAGTGTAATGTTAATCCTAAGGAGTCTCGTACTTTCCTATTTACATCTAGGGTATTACTTTAATTGCATTGAATAAAATATATTCAAACAGTGAAAAAAATAAAAGTTTCTTTAGTTTTCGAATTTTTTAAAATATTTTACAAATATTTTTAAATATTTATTAAAGATCGGAAAATTCACATCCCGCACATTAAAAGATCATAAAAATATTTTCAATCACTTGATGAAAAAAATAAAACCTGGGAACCTATGCTCTTTCAAATGCATACACTTTAAAAAAATTTTAATTCCTTTACTTGCAAGTAATTAGAAAAGTTAGCATTGCACATTTCAGAAAAGAGAAAAAAGAAAACATGCAATTCCTTCTTTATGCGTAAGGATACATGAAATTCCCCCGTGTCTCATTGATGAACAGTGATTTATGACTCGGTCTCTGGATTTCGTACCAGAAATGTAGTTTTCTCAGAATTCGAAGCGTGTTTGAGAAACTATTTACAATCACGTCGTTCTTTACTACAAATACGTTTTATAAAATAAGCTATCCTCTTTTTTTACTCTATCTTGCTAAAATTATTTATTAGCTCTTTTTTTATTTTGCATTGTTTTCTTGATTTGCTTTAACTGCCACTTCATAATTATATAACTGGGGGGGGGGGGAGTTTGTTTTTAAAATCTGTTTGTGTGTGTCTTGCTTTTTTGTTCATGTAACTTATTGAGTCGATTATTTCTTTTTAATATTCGAAAATAAAAATTCTTATTTCTATCAATTATTAACCTATAAGTAAAAATATGGATTTTTAGAAAGGCGTAAAATTATTAAAATCGTTAATGATTTATATAAAAACCAAAAGATACTATTTTAACTATTACTATTATGAGTCAAAAGCCAAGGAAATATCCTTTATAAAGGAGTATCAAAGTGTTCACAAGCGTGTAAGACAACGCAGTGTTAGGGTTACTTTCCTTGAAAGAAATAGAAACACCGACACAACGTTTGAAGTAGCCGCAGCCAAAAATTTATAATAGAAACCTTTTTATCAATAATCGACTTTCTATTATTCTATTCTAATTTGCAATATACAAACGCGAAGTAAAAATATGAGGAGCTTTTTGAAATGTTCAGATTTTTTTTGAAAATATTTCTAATTTTGATGAGATAGAAATTAAAATAGTATGTGAGAAAATATCAAAATTTTACAATAAAAACATTAATGGAAAGACACTAAACTTAGAATTTCAACATTTCAAATCATATATGATCATTGTTGGCAAAAAGCTGGGGGGGAAAAAGCAAAGAAAAGAAATGGGGAAAAAAGAAAGATTGATAGGTTAGTTTGATTTCATTAACGTCGCACTAGAAGCAAAACGAGGGCTATTGACCTCGCATTTTTGAACCCCAGTCAAGTGAAAAGAACGACACTTCAGCTGGCTGCCCCCTCTCCTAACTTCCACACCACGCCAACGGTAGGATTTTGAACCCCGATAGATTTAATGTGCATCAGCTCCGGCTACATGGAGGGTCTTTAGTGGCATCAATGCTCGAACCAACGACTCAACGAAAACTGTCGGCTGCGAGTTCGATGCCTCACAGAGTTTCCCAATATTGAAATAATAATGAGAATTTTTTTTTTTGTTTTTGTTTTTGTGTATAATGATTATTAACGCTAGAGATGAATGTTTATTTTCAAAACTCGAACAGGTCAAAAATGTATTGAGAATTTGTATGACTCAATCACGTTTGAAAAAATTAAGCTTGTTGAGTAATGAAAATGAAATATTATTAACAAATGATTTTGAAGACCTAACTAATGTTTTTTCGAATTTAAAATGCAGAAAACGAATACTCACATAAAACCTTGTTTTACAATGAATTGCTTTTATTAAACTGTAAATGTATACACACCAGATAAGATTAAGGGGTCGCGGGTGTGGCCTATTTTTTCGTAAGGGCCCAGGGCCTCAAGAAGCCTTAAGACGTCTTGCCGTTCATATTCTATTAATTCTTGTCCAGCGGCAACAATCCCTCGTTTTTATCACTAAGAAGAAATTTTCACATGAATAACATATGTACAGATAAAAGCCCTTCATAATTTTTGTATATTTTGAACGAATATTAAAATTAATTCTTATCACTTATCATTTTTTACATACATTTATTTTTTCAATTAAAGATTTCATTACAAATATTATTTCAACTATACAATTTGTTCAAAGATTAGTTAAATTAATTTTAAATATAAAATGGAAATGTGATGCAAAAATATACCTCTTAATCATAAAAAGGTGAGTATCTTATTTTAATTAAAATAAGCTTTTTTTAAAAAAAAATTAAAAATATAGAATTTAAATTTATTTATTTAGTAATTTTTAAATCATATTAACTAAACAAAGTTTTCCCTCCTTTAATGCAAATGCTTGAGCAGGGAGTGGGGAATGATATCTTGCAATTTTTAAGCATAGGGATAGGACCTCAAGACTAAAAAGATTAAAAATTTCTGCTCTAATGACACCACGCCAAACGCAGCAAATTATCTGTTGAAAGTTCAAAAACCTCGCAGGTTTAAGTGGGAGGAGTAGATAAGCCCCAGTAAATTTTCAGACCTGGGCATCTAGAACGTAGTCCCCAAGAGGTTGTTAGGTCAGCCTATTCAGGTGCAAATATGTGTCGAAAGGTCTTCCGGAGGGGTAAGAGTTCTTATATATCCTAATCGAATAGTACAGAAAGTACCACATTTTAGGTGATGGTCTGGAAATAGGTCCCGCTTCGGCATTAAATTCTTGTTACGCCTAGGTCTCGCGAGAGGGTCATCCCCGTTATCCATGAGTTCGCAACACAATACCCTTCAAGGGGTGCTGTAAAGTTTTAATTATTTCTTAGAAAAAAACGAGATACCTGGAAAAATTCATCCTGAATATTAATTAATCCTTGCGTACATAATGCTACATATTACAGCCATTAATTATGATTTGTTTGGTTTCATAAAGATTTAGATTGAAGTAACCCGTATACAGAGAACATATATTTCAATTTGCTGAGTTCTGCTTTTAAACGGTCAAGAAATATATAATTCTGGGATGGGGGGGGAGTGATTACGTAGTGTAGTCTTGAAAATGATAAATAAAAATGACTTTTCTATCTCTAATAATTTTTCCCAATAATTACAACTTTATGATACCGTTGGATATTTCAATCTTCGGTTTCCTCAAACTAAACAAATGAACATGAATAGTTATAACTTTTGTTACATTATATATAGAAGTACCAATTAATATGCAAAATAAATTTTACCACTCTAGGTTATTTCTTGCGGCCGCAGTAGCCTAGAGGACTCGCGGCTGGCAGTTTCCGTCGAGTCACGGGTTTGAGCCTAAGGGCCACTGAAGACGTAATGTGTAGCGGAGCTGATGCACAGTTAATCTGTCGAGGTCCCAAGTCCTCCCATTTGTATGGTGTGGAAATTTGGAGAGTGAGATGTCCAACTCCGGTGTCGTCGTTCTCATTTGACCAAAGTTCAAAATAACGAGATCCGTCGTTTCTCGTGTTGCTTCTCAGTGCGAAGTTAATAAACAATCACAGGTTATTTGTCATCGGAATAAATAAAACATTATGATAACCTATGTAGATGAGAATCTTTAATAAGTTTCGTTTCGTTTGACTATAAGTAGTCATTTTCAGGTTCTTTATTTGGATCATGTGACCACTGGTGGAAATATGTTTTATTATTGTGCCCTTACTCTTGGACACGCTTTATATGCGTTCATGCTTTATATTATTCAATCGCAGGCGCACATCATATTTTCATGCGAACTGCAGATATTAAATATTTTTATGTTTTTGAAGCTCGCAACGCCTTCCTGTGGACACGAAAAAAATTTAAAAACAGAATAAAGTAAAACAAAAAAAAGTATAAACCAACACGAGAATAATCATAAAATTCTATTTTAATAAAAATTCTGAAAAAAAAAAATGATCCGACAAATCAGATAAAAAAAAGATAAATAGTAAATTTTTAATAACAAATTGGATGGGACTGCATGCCATTGATTATATCCAATTAGTTTAATTAATACTGAAAATTATAAGAAAACATGAGAAGGAAATTCCACTGAATTTGAAATAAAAAATTAACTGTGGAGTTTTGGCTAAAATAGCTACATCTGTAAGAGAGATAGAGAATCATTTTGGAGATATAGAAGCTATGATACTATGAATTATTCTAATGATTATGATTATTTATCAGTGTCGCACTAAGAAACAACACGATAACAATTGGCAACGGATATCATAGTTTTGAACCTCAATTAGGTGACAAGGATGGCACCTGAGAAAAATATGTGAGCATAAGATACTTTGTACTTGGTGTTAGGTTCAAAAGATTGATATTGTAATTCATTGAGATTTTAAAAATTACATTTTTTTTTTTTGCAATTACTCTAAAATACTACTTTACTACTATTACTATTACTTTAGGGCGCATCTGTAGAGTTACGCCAATGAGAAGAAAAAAAAGACTGACTAAAGAGAAAAAAATTAACGTAAAAAGATAGTCATTTTTTTTAGGTCTACTTATATTATATTCACCATAGTATATTTGCTATTGCTAATTTCTATATTTTTATTCAAATTTGTTACGATTCTACCAACTTCTGAAAATTTTCCCTCTCCTACGACATACCTCAGTATACGATTACAAGCTGAACCAACTCCATTCACAACCCTTGAAAGCGATGCTCGCCTAAAAAATCGAACAACGGAGGACACCAAAAAGCGCAAACGTGTGCGCTATTAGCTCTACCGGCTTTTAATCCCCCTCCCTCCCCTCAAACAGTCTAGAGAGGAGTGGAGGAAGAGGAGGGAGGGATCGGTGATCCGTGCTCGGACACGTGTCCTCATCACGAGCACTGACACAAATCTCCTCCCCTCCCGATAGTTCTCCAGACACACATCTGCTCTTGGATTCTGTGAATGACTTCACCCGTTTGGATCAATCACGAGCACGGCACATATTATGCACGCTCACGTAGTTATATAAAAGCTCGCTAATCTCTGTATCCAATGATACGTATCTGCAAAACGAAGTAGATGCTTATCTTTTCAACAGAGTTGTAGCCGACTGGAAAGTAAGATACAATGGCTCCCTTTGTGCCTGTGGTTGACGGTGGTGTAGAAGGTTGAATATGGCACCAGAAGTAGAGCAAGCGTTCCACAAATGGAACTGAATGCTATTTTAGCATTGGTTTTTTGAAGTAATGTTACGTTGGGGATTATGAATTGTAACGTACAGAGTTCTAAAAATGTGAGGAATTATTATGCAGCGGTCAGTTATACACCGACTGTCAGTATTTTGCGCAAAATTGCAAGTATTTTCAACAAATTGTCACTGAAATTGTATTTGTTTCTACGTTATTCAGAGGTGATTTTATGAAAAGAATGTGTGTGTGTGTGTGTGTGTGTGTGTGTGTGTGTGCGTGACTGTGTGTTGACCGTGGCCAGTATTATTATTATTGTTATTATGGTATTGTGTATTATTATTGTTGTGGTAACATATTTAGTATTGTTAAGTGGCAGGAGGAAAATTTATTAAGAAGTCTAACGAAATTCAAATTGTCCGCAATATTGGCTTTCTATTTAATAATTGCATTTAGTTTTGTATTAATAATTTAAGCCCTCTTGCAATCACTTTCCGTAAGTGAATCGATTTTTTTAAACATGCTTATAACCAACTGTATAACGTATAATATATGAAAAAAATTCAAAAAATACATGCGCTTCTCGATAGATGGCTTTGCTAAAACAAATTGTGTTCTACCATCTGTTAAACAGCACCCAAACAAATACAACACTGATTCATAGGTGAGTTTTGATTCGGTATCCATTACCTGTCAAATCAAAGTCTATTTTTCGTCCAGTTATTGCCATCGATGTGACTTGGACTCATCATAATATACCGGAAATGAAGCAACATTCAAAACAATGAGTTTCTTCCGACGAATCTGCTTCAATAGCGACATTTTTTGGGAATGCGAAGAGCTTCTTCGTTCATGGGCTTCTTAGTAATAGGAAATGTGAGTGATTTCTTAGTAAATCACTCTAAAAAGCAACAGAGGGCTATTGGTGATGGGCCTCGTCATTTTGAACCTCGGTATAGTGACGAGAACGACACACGAGCAGGCACCTCGCTCTTCAAATTTCCGCCCCACGGTAGGTCTTGGGTTTTTGTTAAGATTCAATGTGCATCAACCCCGCTACATGGCAGGTCTTTAAAGGCGTAAGGGTTCAAACTCACGACGACTCGATGAAAACAACGAGGCCACGAATCTGCGATCAGGACCATTAGGCTATCGTTGCCACTAGAAAAAGAAAGCGATCAGCGCACATTACCTCAGTGAGTTATGTAACGGCTATGCCTTCTTTCTAGAGTACTTAATAATGTAGATAATGCATAATAAAGACACAATCTGTAACAAATAACAACAGATATGTATTTATTTACACTTTGCCCTCTATCTCGGAGCTCGGACCTCTTTTACCTCTCACTAGTGAATACAGATGTCATCTGATCTTTATGCATTAGCAAACCCTTTCTTCGACAAATTGAGGAGGTACCGCAATTTTCTCAAGCCAACAGGGGACATATATTCAACTAGTTATTCCAATCCTATTCTCTACGCGAGTACTTTTTGATCCCCCCTTTCACATGATTTAGGCCAACACTTCGCATAAAATCATTTTTCCAGCAGAAAAATGGAATTCTTTTTTCAGTAAAAATTGAAAAATCTTGCATTTTAAGAAGCATATTGCAGACATTGAGACTGATATCGAAGAATGAAAACAAAACTCGAAAGGAGGAGTGACTCGTCGTGATCATTTAGGTTAAAGTATATATAGTGATGGGATACACACTTGATGATAATCGAATTGCTAAGTATTATGTAAAATTGCAGGAGGAAAAAAAATCTCTTTATTTTACAGAAAGTAGAATCAACGTTAGTTGCAATTCCGATACTTACGTAAAAGTAGTACATGTATACATTTGAAAATAATTCTAATTAAATCGTACGCCAAAATGTTTCCGTAAATTCTGTTTCAAAATGTTTCCGTAACTTTTAAAACGAAAGTGTCAAAAATTATTTTTGTTAACCCACTTTCTTTGTCTTACTCCCTGTAATATCTGTACAACATTTAATTTTACAATAAATGCGAGCGTAAGTTGAGAAGCAGACATGTATTTAACAGTCAAGTAAGTACGAACCGATATGAGTAACCTTGTAGACATGAATGAAAGTAAGATTCGAGTATCTATAAAACCACTCTAGGAAACTCTGGTTACTCTGTACACATAGTGAGAACGATTAATGTTCTGGTGCAATATGTCTTCTACTCATCCCGGGTGAATCTGAAAGAAAAATAGTTCTTGCTTCGGCGATACAAATGCTGTGCCAATACAAATACAAAGGAATCTCTCTACCTGCCGACGAAGGAAATCAAGCTGGATAGTATGCGAAGGAGGGCAGCATTTGTATCGGCAAAACAAGAGCTATTTTTCTTCCTTTGGTTGTGTTTTTCTATGGTTGCATATTAACACCACGGGTGCACACGTCGATCACTCCTAGTTTGCATGGCTACGCACATGTAGAAATTATTTGTTGCAATGTGCCGCCTCGAAGCTAGATGAGAAGGGGCAAGATGATCGTGCTGCATCGGGGCATGATGAGAAGGTGGCAAGCGGCTCAAGAAGGGATGAAAAAGATGCTGAGCGTGAAGTACAAAAATTACCGAGACAGCAGTCAAAAGACTTTTATACAGTAGACAGTGTAAAATTAATAAAAAGAATAGATATATGTATCAACGTAAGTGCTGATTATGTAGTGAAATAAACATGCTTTTCAAGCAAATACCTTGGTTTTTTTCATTTTTTTATTGGCTATTGTAACCTACTTGCTGAATTACTCTCACACTTATATCCTGGTTATTAGATCACATTGATTAATTTTGTGATGAATATAACTGCTGTATGTATTCGTAATCAATCATTCGTAATCTCTACCATTATAATGTGTGGTAAATTATGATTATCTCGTCAAAAATTACAATATTTGTTGTGTAAAATTAATACAATCTAAATTCTAAATTATATTTGTTTATTTTCAGTTAAATATTGTACATTTTCCGCACATAACCTGGTCATCTTCCAATGTACGACAGACTCAAAAGTATTTTATATGAAAACTATTAGAAACACACCTCATCATTTTAAGCTATGGGTAATGAGGAGAATAACATCTGAAGTATTACCTCACCATCCTAACTTCCTCACCAAACTCTGTTTGGCCTTTTAATCCAAGTTCAATTTGACGTTCAATAACATGCATAATGCTTCTTCTCGACGGAAAGAAATTATGACACTTCATTATTAATTAATAGAATTATTAATTTCAATTCCATACTTAACTAAGGGAATTATTAATTGGAATTTCATTGTTAATAATAGAATTAAGAATTTGAATTCCACTATTATTTTAATTAATGAAAATGTTAATTTGAAATCTATAGTTAATTTGTAATGAGTTATCGTGCATTTTTCTCTTCTGCAAACCATTTGTGGTGATGTTATGTTTGTTATTTTATTTGAGAACCTCGTCTTATGAATAAGCCGTGACTTACGTAAATAATGGTTGCGTACATAGAATGATACATATGTAGATGAATAGAATATGATGAGAAAAAAGATTGTATGGGTTAAAAGTAAGGTTATTGTATACCACATTGTTGCTAGAGGGTTAAATCACCGTTGGAAAAATATTTGATTCAGAGCCAATGAATATGGATCCAGTTTTATTCTTATAAGATATGTACAATTTTCACTCAGAATCTTTGGATCTGTTCTAGAGTGAATTAACTTTCTATATTCATAATTATATTAAGGTCGTTCAATAAATCCTTAGAAATGCTAATAGATGGAGCTCGTAATATCAAAAATGGTTTGTCTTTAGTAAGCATCATGACTCATCAAACAGCTGTCTAAATCTCAGCTACTCGTGTTCGTAATCATGACGCTTTTCGAACCTCGAAAATTTTTCATCATAACTTTCCTGACCGATGAAATCATCCTCGCCTTCTTCTGAGCAGATTCATCGGAAACTAACCATAGTTATAATCATTGTTTTTTTTTTCCTGGAGTGTAATGATGAATTCAGGTCTCATCAATGGTGACAACTCGATGCGTAAACAATAACATTTTGATTTTGCAGCAAATAGCTACCAAATCAAAATTACCTTATGAATCAATGTCAAATTTGTTTTGGCTCATTTTAACAGATGGCAGCACTCACTGGTAACCACACTTTACCTTAATGATGTCATCAGTCATCAAATACTTTTTGAACAACTCTTGTAATTGATTCATTGGATTATACGGTTAAATTAAATTCAATTAAATATTTGTGACGAATAATTTTATTAATTATTAGAATTTATCATTAGTTAAAGGAATTTTTAATTGAAATTCCATTATCAATTAATAGACTTAGCATTCAAAAAGCAGTTCGACTCTAAAGTCTCTAAATATGAAGCTCTTGAACTGAATCAATAGGGATTTTATGAAAAGGAATGATTCCTTTATTGCCTGTTAATCTTAATAAGCCTACTTAAAAAAAATCCTTTAGAATACTAAATATGTAATATATTCAAAGATATAAATACATTCATTATAGGGATGGAATTTTACCACGATATTTGTTTATTAATACTTTATTTTCCTTTTAAAATTCTGCCTTATACTTTTATTCCGGCAGTTAACGTTTACAATCCTTTTCAGAAAAAATGCTTGTTCCGTAAAAGTTGCTGAATCGATTGGATTCATCATTAATCATAATTGTTTTATACTGTCCTATGTGTCGAAATTCCCGTTCTTGCAACAGCAGCTTAATCCAGACAAATTAGTCTAGTCTCGATGTCTGCCAAATAATATGATTGCGTTTTATCACTGTAAGCTATACATTTCCTAAGCTAGACTATATGAAATATGCAATAAGTAGTATTCTGTAATAACTTCGAATATCCTGTTCTACATCATTTCGAACTCTCCAAAATAAGACCTTTTCCCCATAGCGATCTGCATTAATGTTGTATGAACAATTAATGGTTTGGGTTGAGTTTATAAGTTCAAAAAGTAGTCGTGATGAGAATGAGAAATGGGGGTATCAAGAATGGAAAAGAGGATGAAGTAAGTTTAATATTAATCATTGAACGTTTTTCATTATTCTGAGAAATCCATGAAAATAACGCTCTTTGCATCTCAAATATAGTGCCATAAATTTTCCGGGCAATGAGACTGTCTTCGGCTTCTTTAGAGCTGATTTATCGAAAGTATTCCATTTTTTATAACTTCTTGATTTCTGGTGAATAATAAGGAATCCACGCCTCATAGATAGTGACAAATGTACTCAATGTGAAATTGACAACTCTTTGCGGAAGCAATCAAATTTTGATTTAGACAGCAAAAGTTAACCTGTGAATAAGTGTCAAATTTGTTTTGGTACCGTTCAACAGATGGCAGCACACGTTGATAATACCAGCTTGTATTAGCAACGGCTCCAACCATTCAATACGTGTACTTTTGGAACAACTCTCGTTCCAAAAGTACTATTCTATCATCTGGTTAAAGTCACATTAAGGAAGCAAAGAGAGTGACGCGTTGAACTTTCTAATTATCAGCCATTGTCAAGTGCAAGGACGATATCTAAACGAGGAAAACAACAAAGGTGTAAGACTTTTCTCCCAAAACTTCCACGACACGTTCAGACATCTACATTTAACATACAGGAGCCCCCATTTTTTCCCATAATATGTATTAAATTAATAAAAGAATCTTAGTAATATTATAACAAAACAAATGCTGTCCGAACTATGTCTGGGCCGCCGTAATCGAGTAGTCAAGACAACGAGCTCACTGCCAGTTATGTTTCAGTCGACCCGCGTGTTCGTGTCTCGATTCTTCTAAAAATCTGTTGTGGAGTACGCAAAATGAAAAAGGTTATGGAGACCACCCATTAAAAAAAGAGCAAAATATTTTAGAAAAGTAGGCAGAGATTTTTGTTCAGATTGTCAGTTGTGATTCCCGAAAGGAAACAATTACTGAAACTTGCATCAAGTACTAATCTAACGTATCGCTTCAATGGTGGAATGGAACCTAGACGGTTTGGAGGCCCGCCTCGGTGACGAATACAATGAATTTCCTAAATACTTCACATTGTATTTGTTGCTGTTTACTAGCATGGAGTATATTGAATGGGCCTTTTTCTTTGCACACGCAGATTTATATAAAATATATATATAGAAACAAACCAAACGCAACTACGGATTTGAGATTAATTTCCCAAAATTTTGTATTTTAATGCAGTTTTGAATATCCCATTTATTCCACCCCTCAATAGTTAAGTTTTTTTGTTTATTTCATGTACATAAAGCCAAAAAATAGTTTAATTAATTTAATTCAACATACCCCTTTTTGGAGACGTTTTTGAAATCTGCAATGGATGAAACAGATAGTGTATGGGAGACGGAGTTTTAATTGGGGTTAAGTGGAAAAGAACCCAGCCAGCTGGGGTTCTTAGATTGAAAGGTTTGCTCGTTAAATCTGTTGCAGCTTAACGGCCTGGCGTAAAAGGTGAAATGGACAGTGATTCAAAGCTCACGTCAACTTATTGTTGTTTACAATAAGGAAGGCCATCGACAAATCTCTCGTATTCCTTTCAGTGTCAACTTAATGAATCGTAAATCAACCCTTCTGTGTAAAATAAACTTTTTTCTTATATTTTCGATATATTTTCTTAAGTTCTAAAAAAACACGTATTAATTGAGTTAATTTCTACTAAACACACACTTTTCATACTTTTTTTAACATGCTAAAGACATTTCGTTCAGAAAACATAAACTTGCAATGGGTCTGAATTTTGAATGGATGCAGTTTGTTTATTTCCAGAAACTCTTCCTGGAATCTGTTTCTGACAGTTACAAAACTTCGATTTGCCCATTCGTCTTACATTTTAGCCAAGGAATTTCAGATGACGAGGTTGATACTTAAGTTCGTACTCCACCCTCCACAATTACGTTAAGCCAACAATGGCTGCGGATTCCCAAATAATCATGGTTCATGTCTCATGACAGAATTTATTTCAGGCCAATCGTCGGTTCCGAGTCCTGGTGCTTCTAAAGACCGTCATGTATAAGGAATGAAACAAGTGAAATCCATGGAGACACCATGTTCTCATGTTGGGTTTGATTGATTACAACTTTGATTGATTAATGTCGGAACTGCAGGAGCAATACGAGGGTATTAGCGAGCGTCGGTCAATTGGCAAGAAGTACAACTTATCTTCCTTCTCTTCAAACTACCACACCGCGCCAGCGGATGAAATCAGAGTCTTGACAAACTAAAAGTGCATAGGTTCCTCTTCATAGTGAGATTCGAATTCGCTGCTGAATAGAAATCACATTGGCCGTGATCTTATGACCATGACCTCTCGTCTAGCAATATCGTTCATTATGTTGAATGATGTGGAAGTTAGGAAAATGGGGTGTCAGTTCAGAGGACGTTTTCGTCACTTAACTCTGGCTCAAAAAGCGACAAGTCGTTGTGCATCGTCCATTCATCACCTATAGTCTTCGTGTTGTTTCTTAATGCGACGTTACTGAATCAATTAATCAACCAACGTGAGAATTTTAAACATCAACACATTTAACATGCATCAATCTCTCTAAAAGTGTGTTCATTATATGGACTTTTAGATAAAATGACACATTGTTTTTTCCAAATAATTCGTGCAATGGGACAGTTATAAATTACTATTATGTTATATGCACTTTTACAGTTCTTCTACAACAACAATTAATCTGCACCACATTTAAAACAAAATGTAGCTGTAATTTTTTTTAAATCCATTCAAGCCTCAAGGTCACCAAAAAGTAAAATATAAAAGCCTCAGAAGTAAATTGGATCCTGGATAAGTGTTGTTGATTCGAACTCTGATTTAAGCTAACAATATTTATTGTCAATAGCCAATATCATAACACTTGCTCAAAATTAATTAATAAAATCTAATCAATAATCGATATTAGAGGCAATGAAGAAATGAGGGAAAATGACAAAAAAAGAAGTAATTCTGAAAATCAAGCAGTAAGTAATTCTGAAAATAATAAAATGCTTATAAATAAAAGATAAAATCAATACTTTCAACGCCTCTAGACATCTCTCACTATTAATAATTCAAAAAAAAAAATCTTAGAAATATTATACTTTTATTTATTTGAAATATTGCAGTATTGTTTGCCAGACTGTATATTGATTTCTTTGGTTGCTTCCCCCCCCCACACACACACATACAAAGGAGGAGTTTTTAAATTGATATTTATTGCAATTGTAATATTTACCTTTTTGTATGCGTAATCAATTAATTCATTTTCAATAATTTTATGAATAGCATTTACTTATTACGCAAAGGAATTTATAATTAGTACTTTTAAATAAGAAGCGTTTATACAAGCTTTTTTACTTAAATTTCTATGCCCATGTGTGTATCGTATCGCAAACGATTTTCATATAGTTTGGTTTTTGTTTAAGTTTTTATTTTAGTGTGTGTGTGTGTGTGTGTGGCAACATTGTTTTCGATGAGTCAATTTTTAAAATGTTGTTCTATTGTTGATAAAAAACTTAAAAAGAGTTTTGTACGTTATTTTTATTAAAGTTTTTTCATTCATCTGGAGATCTTGTTTAGATCATTTGAATAATCGTTATTTTTAGGAGAGTTTTTTCATTCATCTGGAGATCTTATTTAGATCATTTGAATAATTATATGTGATTATTTCAAAATAGCTTCCGCTAAATTATTTTAATTTTTCTATTATTTCCAATGTGTATTCCTTTTCTGCTCAGATTTGTACTCGAATTTTAACCCACTTCTTAACAGGTCAATTGAAAAGTCCCCAGCCTGACACATAGATGGCGGTACTAGAATTAAATCCATATTTTTTTTAGTTAGCCCTAACCCTCAAAAGATGCGTGTATAAATTTGACAGCTGCAGGATCATTAGTTTGTGAGTTATAGCATTTTGAGTGAAGCAACTTTTGTTAGTTACATAATTCTATCGAGCTGAAATTCTGCATACATGTATAACTCCAATGACAACACAAGACGTATGGTATGCTCAAGCAGTGACGGAATTGGGGGTCAGGGAGTCCAGGCCATACACTTAGCAATATCTACTTCTGTTGTAATTTTACACAAGCGTATTGTATTTTTACTCTTAAATTTCCAGACTTAAAGAATTACGTAAATATAAGTAAAGAAGAATTTTTAAAACAATTTAAAGGACTAAAGATCTTACTTGAAATTTATTCAAAGATGTATTGAAAGTTATGAAATACTTATAAATGTAAAATAATTTATAATTTATAAAAGCTGGAAGCATGAATACTACTTTCGATCACATGTGTAAATAAGTATCTATGGTATCTAATCTACAGATAATTATCTAGGTATCTTATTTAAGAGCCTCTCTCTTTTATGAACTATTTATTATTTTGCATTCAAAAATATTATTTTAATATATTTTAGTAGTAGTCCATCTTATTAGGGGAACCGGAAATTAATGTCGTTTCTGTGGATGTCGATATTCGTTAATCGTTTATCAACTCATTGTGTACATCAAAGTCGTCTGAACGACATTTTATGGTTAGAGGGACTCGTTTACTTCAAAATAATTAAATCTTTTTTTTTTTTTTTTTTTTTTTTTTTTTTTTTACAATTTTAGTTGAAATGGCCTTCCAAATACCAGAAAAAGTACATATCCGGCATTGCATGCTTTTTGAGTTTCACAAGGATAGTTGTGACATTGGGCTATTCGCGGTTTCTCTTCACTAACCTTGGGGACTTTTAATTGAGATTGATTGCTTTCACTAAACAACCTTTGCCCAACCAAAAATGAATCGTGATACGTAAAGTTATTATGTAAAGCAGTTAGGAATGAAGTGAAGTGGTTAAGTTTGGAAATATATAAACTCCGACTGAAAGTAGCAAGGGTATCTGAAAGAGGATCTGAAAGAGATGTTGTAGGTGAGGTGAAGCTGAAGTGATAGACAAGAGGAAGGAAGAAATAGAGAGTTCAAGTAAAGATTGTTGTTGTAAGGATATTTCCTAGTGTTTTCAACAGTGGCTTCAGAGTCTGAGTTGCAGTCGAGGAAAGATTAGTGGTAAGAGCCTGTTTGATTACTATTGGTATTAGAAAGCTTACCCGGGAGAGTAATGGTATTTGTTGTCATAGTAAATATATGCTAATAAATTGTTGAAGAATTGTTTTGGTGATTCTGTAATTATTTGTGTCGTAGTGTTTAATAATTGAATCTAGTGATGGCACAAGAGGACGCTCGGGTTGGGCGGGCGTCACATAGTAACGCAACGGTTGCTACCGAAAACATTTCTGAGGTGTTTATATAAATGCATTAAACGTTCATAAATACCAAAAGAGGTTTTCTAAATTCAAATCCAGTAATTTCGATATTTCTGATTTGTACCAATCAGAAAGTCCAACAACTTGGACAATCACATGTTAAGGGTGGAAGCGGAAGTAAATCCATCTCAGACAATCGAGGAACTGTCAAGCACTCTTAACCAACCAGGTCGACAATCCAAGAACATCTGTAGCAGATTGGCAAAATAAGCAGAGCAGGTGTTTGAGTACCACATTATCTATCCGAAGAAAACGTAGCGAATCGACCCACCACATGCAATTTATTCCTTCTGTGGCACAATTCAAAAGATATTTTTGATCGACTAGAGATGAAAAATGGTTCCTCTATGACAATCCAAAACGCAAAAGGTAGTGGCTCTTTCAAAATGAATCGCACAAGCACAGCTAAAGCGCTTTTCTGTGTTTGGTTGACTATTCACGAGGTCGTTCATTTTAAAGTGCTGAAACCAGAACAAACTGGTTCCAATGCAGACCTTTACTATGAACAATTGGATCGAGTAAATCAATCTTTAATTGGAAAGTGCCCAGCGATCGTCAACAGAAAAGGTGTTATTCTGCAACACGATAATGAAAGATCACACTGCGCAAGACAAACCCTGGAAAAAATTAATGAATTGGGATGGGAGGTATAGCTTCGCCCACCTTACTCGCCCAATATTGCGCCGTATGATTTCCATTTATTCCAATCACTACAACAATTTCCAAGTGGCCAAAAATTGTAAAATTTGGATGATGTCCAAAATACCATTTCCAGATGCTTGTTTTTAAAAGTCTATTCATTTTTATCGATCAAGCAGTAACAATTTGTACACTAGATGGCATAAGATTGTTGATAACGAGGGTGCTTACATCATTGATAAAAAAAAAAATTGGCAGAAATATATCTGTTTGAATTTAATGTAGAAAAATGACATTAATTCCCGGTCCCCTTAATAAAATAAAAGTTTAATTTAAAATTGTTTTTTGTTCATATATTTCTTATCATTATTCCACTTTAGGTGCCTAAGTGCTCGATCTTTACAGATCTTTAATCATCCAACGTATTGTTTGCAGAACATAGCACCCAAAAAATGGCCAAAGTATCGAAAAACATTCCATTATCTTATTCTAATCGTATGACTTTCTTAAACATATGTACAAAGAATGTGATAATTATTTAAATATTTTTAACAATGTGCCAAGTCATTTCATTAACCTTTAAGACACTTAACTTCTTATACTCAGCTTTTTATTTTTCATAATATTTATGTATTTAAATAGCTGAGGCATTTTTTTTTTTTGTTATCAATTTAAAGTTTTTATTTTTTTTCTGATTTGTCCCTAGTTTGCTTGATAATTTTGTGCATAGAATAAAGATTTAAATAAATAAATTTTTTTTCAAAAATTCACAAAATTACGTATAGCTTATTTTTTACCGTATCGCGTAGGTTCTCTTAGGAAAAAAAATTTGTAAACCTATAAATAAAACTAATTCAGGGTCATTCAAAATTAATCATCCGATATCAATATTTCATATTTTCAAAAATAAACGACACATAATGATGTAATACATGAATACAAAGGAAAACTGTGGAAATTTTACACTGGAAAAAATAGTTGGTTTTGTAACTATTGTCGGCTATTATTCATCTCTTGTTTAATTATTCAGTTTGATATATTAAATTCTAAGCGACAGGAAACAATCTAAGAAAACTCGAGACTAATCAAGCGAAATTATTTATTATCAATGATTAGAAATTGAAATACTCTCTTCGGGTCTCAATCTTGACAAACCACTCTAATTATAATTGAAGTTATCTTACCAAAGCCTCTCAGATGATTTCGCCTGACAGTCCTTTAGGATCACCACAAGTCAATAGTTGTCACTTACACTGGATAGTAACATTCGTTAGCCTCTAGATCTCTTCTAAATTTCCCCTTATTTATGTATCGTTATATATGAATCATTTCACTTTATTTTAAACTACATTTAATTTACATAATCAAATTTCATTTGGTTTGGGAAGAAATTATAATTTAATGCAATCAATCACAATAAAAGTCCCCAAGATTAGTGAAGAGTAAATCGCAAATAGCAAAACGTCAGAGCCCTCGCGTGTTCTTCGAGGAACTATTTTACGAAAACTGTTTTAGAATTTTCTACAGAGCTACCTCACAGTTGAATTGGTCGCTTTGCACCAGACAACTTCATGTTACACAGCTGGCCACCTAAGTAAGAATGTTACTATCCTTGATATAGCCCAATGCTATTCCTTTCTTTGGGGGTTTGTCAAAGATAAAGAGCCATGTACCACCATTATCCACAAATTTATGTGAACTTACGGAACGAATTTCTGTCGCTGTACAACCAGTTATCAAGGACACTTAACAACGTGTTAGGCAGAGAAGTTTATATATCAAACTGATATTACACATATAGCTAACGGAAATTATATCGAGAGAGAACACTTGTAAAAAAAAATTCCATATTTTTTCCTTTGCATTTTTGTATTACTTATCATTCTGTGTCGTTTATTTATGAAAATATGGAATTTCGAAAAGGAAGTTTAAGATCTGAGAATGTTTTCGTAAAGGGATAAGTAGAGGACGGCAAGGTATATTTGTGGAAAATATTAAAAAAGAGTGATAGTTACTTTTTTCTTCGAAGTCGGACGAAATCGACTGTTAACGCCAAACGAGAACTTTGCCTTCCTCAGCTTACTGTATAGCGAGTGATAAGGCAAATACTGTGTTAGTTTAGTTTTATTAACGTCGTATTAGAAGCAACATGGAGTCAATTGGAGACGGACCTCGTAATTTTAAGCATAGGTCAAGTGACGAGGGCAACAACTGAGCTGGCACCCCCTCTCCTAACTTCCACACCACGCCAAAGGGAGGACTTAAGGCCCCCAACAAATTTAACGTGCATCAGCCCCAACTTTACGAGGGATCTTCAGTGGCCAAGACTCGAACCCGCGACTCAACGAAAACTGCTGGCCACGAGTCTGATATCATGACCACTAGGCTACCGCGGCCTCGGCAAAAATTGTGTTTCATAAGCCATGCAATTCTCACAAGTACTAATAACAAAAATCAAATGAATTTTTGTCACTACATGCTGAAGACTATACTGACACTTACAAAATGTCGAGCAGGAAATATTTTCCGCAATAATGTTTGCATTCCATCATGACACTATACGTGTCGCAAAAAAGAAGTTATATCTAACACTTATTATAAAAAAATTCCATATTTTCCCTTTGCATTCAAGTATTACTTATTATTCTGTGTGTGTTTCTGCGTCATTCATTTATAAATATATAGCATTTTGAAACCGGTTGATTTATTTGGAATAATGTTGTACAATAAATCCATGAACAGAGTTGTGAGAAACACTATTAAGATACAGATATCCAAAATTGTTTAAAAGTATCAAAATCTGTAGTAGAAGAGTAGGAATTTTGAAATGTTAAAAATTTTGAAAAAATATTAAAAGTTTAAGTACTTTTTGTATAAAATGAAATATTGTTTTTCTGATATGTATGTTTCACAAGTGTTCAAATATAGTGAATAAAAAGTTTTTCTGATAAATATATAGTTTTTTTTAAAGAAAAGTTATTCACAGGATACTATGTATCCTTAAAGAAACATTTTGAAAGTTTGCAATTATATTTAAGACTGTTATAGAATTTTCTCGTATTTTATTTTTCGTAAAAACGTTGTCAAGTTTGAAGATGATAAATTTGGTACATTTTTTGCCCCATTGATTTTAGAAACGACAGTGAAATTTCTGTTTTCTTTTATTTAATCCGATAGTTCCATTTGATTATGATTTTTATTCGAGGCCATTCTTACTTTTAGAGCGAGGATTCATTCTTTGCAATAACATTTTTATGTATAATTCGATTCTCAAAATTCTTATTGTGAAAGCTACATGTATCTTTTATGTAATATATTTTTTTTCATAGTTCCTAAGTCTCGATAGTGTGCTAAGAACTGGAGAAAATTGTGACTCACAAGGAGTGAGTGAGCGAAAGTAGGGCTTTCGTGACACAGGAGCCAAGTTTGTTTATGCTGCGCCAAACAATGGGTATACCTTGTATAGACACGAGTAAAAATTGAAGAAAAGATAAAAATTGACAAGAAGGAGGACAGAAAATGTAGAGAACGATTGTTAGGGTCTACCGGGGGTGCGTAACCCATGTTTACCAAAAATAGTAAACAACATGAGAAAGAAAAAGCAAAAGCTAAGGTTCCTCGAGGTCACGATATTGTTACTTATTTGAAGAAGGACCCAAATGGAAGTAAGGTAGAAATAGATAGATGTCATTGCATCATTCACCTTGCAACGTCCTCCTCTTGCTAAAGTTAAAAAAAAAAAAAACGCCCCTTGAAATATATCTCTTTTGTTCTGACAACGAGGTGAAAGCTTCCCTTAAAGCCTAGTGGTGATAAAAATCACCAGAACTCTCCGATGGGTTTGTAAGATCAGCCACACTTTGGTGAAAGCGCTTGGTAAGGATGAAGGAGCTTTCAAAAAGTGAATAATACGGTGAATAATTTAGAGTAGACACACGAAGTTTTCACGTACAACAAGAATTGTTAAAAGCAAGTGACAAATTCAAATGTGATGGTCATCGAGGCATGAAATTTCAGTCAAGCCTCATATATTGATTATACAGACGTTGCGTATTTAGGGGTACAAGGGACTTAAAATATTAAAATCCACAATTTTCAAAACATGTTCGAAAACTATACGATTTTTTTGAATTTTTGGTTTTAGGATTTTAATTTTTATATTGTATCATTATTTAAGTACATTTTCTGTTTGATTTACTGAATTATTAATGTAATTTTGGATATTTCTTTAACTATTTGTTTTTTCTCTTAATTGTTTTATTAAATACTCTTCAGATGTTTTATGCTTATAAAATATACCATTTATATCTTGTTTATACATATGCTAATTTTTCATATAAGTTCAAAATTTTCTATCTGATTTTAAATTTAAAATAGCATTATCTAAAATTTTATGTTTGTATTAAGACGTAAAATAAAAAAAAAATGTTTAATTTGAACAAAAAGCTAAGTAAATTTTGAACAATGCAGAATAATTTGTTTACTAGAACAAAAAAGACTTCTTCCTTTAGTAACGAAATTTTTAAATTAGTTACTAAATTTATCAATAAACTTTGTCTAACTGTCTTTAATTTTATATAAATTACACTATCTCTAAATTTTGAAACTTTCAATAATAATTTAAGCCATGGGGAGCATTATGAATACGAAACAAAAAATATTTTTAGAAAAACGGATATTTACTAGAATGAATGAGAACTTAAGACGCAAGAGCTAAATAAAGCTAAAACAGATGTTGTGCCAAGCAATTGCTTAGAATATGACCAAAATGTTAATATCATATGAGATAAAATAGTGGCTGAGGTAGCTAGTAGACATAGTTTCGGATTCGAGGCCGGCGGTTTTCGTTCAGTCGCGGGTTCGAGCCATGGCCGCTTAAGACAAACCGTGTAGCCGGGGCTGATACACGTTAAATCTGACATAGTGGTTTTCCCCACTATGTCAGACATGTTTAAGAGGACGGTGCCCTAAAATGATCAAGATATTTCTTACATTATTTTATTTGTATGATTTTTTTAAATTTGCGTACGTGCAAAATTTCACAGATCTACCTCTACTGTTTATCGAGTTGTTTAATTAGTTTCTTAAACAAAGTACCAAATCATTTCATTGAATCCAAAACTTTAGATTGCTATCTCTAACCCTTTTACTTTTCTTGACAGTCCTATATTTAAAATACTAAGTGGTTTTTTCGTAATCGATATGAAGTCTTGAAATTTTTTTCGATTGGTTTATATAAATCGTTTTATATCAAAGTGCGTGGAATAGGAACTTAGATAAACTCTTGTTTTTTTTTTAAAAAAAAAAGCCTCAAGAATTGTTAAATCCGTTTTTTATCTGTCTTTCCCAGAGTCTGATAGAAAAAAAAATTTATAAAACTATAAATAACACCAGTACAAACAAACATAATTTTTCTTGGTCTTAAATTTCGAGACTGATAAGTTAAGCCCTTTAAGAGCTGCTATAAAGTATATATTATTTTACATTTAAAAATATTTTCATACTGTCCAGTCCAACTTTAAATAAAAGATTCATTAAAGATATAATTTTACTGATATTTATTATTACTAATAACAGAAATATACGTACAGAATTTTCTTCGAAAAATTATTATTGTGTGTCACGCGAACTCTTAATAAAAATCTACACATAGATACTTCCACCCTCCCCACTTGAATAAAGATTCTGGAAAATACATAGGAGACAAAACTTCGATAAAATCCGAAATTCATAAAAGGACAGGACCCTAATCTTCAAATAAAAATTGAGATACAGATTCACGACAAATAAATCATTATGCTCCGACAAAGAATCACAAAAGGGGACAAACAGGGAAGACTACTCCAACGAATCCTAAGCCCCTGAGAACAAACCAAAGAGCTGAGTGCCGCCCTTTGGCTGCGAACTATTCGTCCAAGAATCGCCAAGCGGGACATAATTTAATGAGTAATCAATTTAAAGGAATTCCACGATTTTAAAACCATTTAAATGAACTCTTCCCACTCTTTCAGGGAGGGATTCTCTAAGGGGGTGGAACAGCAGAAGATGGAGAAAGGTATGCCGCCAACACACAACGAACCTTTTGCTCATTAGTTAATGAACTTCGAAAGCTATGGGGAGGGATGGAGAACAGTCTTAAAAGGGTATTGGATAGGGAACGCAAGTCTTAAAGGGGTTGAGGGGGATGACAGTGCAGAAGTCAAGAATTTCAGGTCTGATTAAGAGCAGCACATTGTCGTCGACGGCAAGTGACACGAAGGGATCATCAATTACGGTCCCTCAAGCTTTCTATTTCCCTTTCGCCACCCACCCCCCTTGTAAAAGCAGATTAGAGCGAAGAGAACGACGAAGATCCAAATATGGAATTTGGATTTTAAGTGTAATCTTTTGCTAAGGGAACTTGTCAGAAGTAATTGCCGGGGAAAGGAAGGACCGACGGACGGTTTGGAATCGTCTGCCAAAGGTGGACCAAACGATGCTAAAAGCGTATGCGGCATCGACGATTAATGTGCTGGAAAAGTGATGTTGACGTAGGAATTAAAATCAGGGGGCGTTGGATGGTTCGGATTTTGACGTCTTTGGGTAAGTGGATGGAATTGACCGCTGGATATTTTAGAGTGGAGTTTAGTTGTTCGGAAGAGAAGTCGTTCGAGTGGAAGACGTTGGGGATTAAACGTAATTGCAAGTCAAGTTGATTGGTTTTCGGTGTGATGTGCCATCTAAAGGATAGAACCGAATTAAAACAGAGTGATTAAAACTAGCGATTGTTTTTACTTTAATTATTCGAAGGCGATTATGGAAAGTTTTTCATTTGCATCTTATTTCTTTCAAATTGTTTCATTATTCCTTAGTGAACTATTTCCATTTATCACTTTTTTTTTAATATCGTCTTTTATTTGAAGAATAAAAAGGCACCATTAATTCGTTTATTTATATATTACAAATACTAGTATATTCAATTTTAATGTAAAATAATAGTTAGATGAGAAAGATTTTTTTTCTCGTTAGAATTAGGATTAGCTTTGTTAACTTCAAAGGGAATTTTGAACAAAAGGAATGTTCAATGTTGGAACAAATTTTCACACCAAAAAGCAATGTCCTCTTTTTGTATAAATTTATAACATTAAAGTAGATAAATTGTTTATTATGTTTATCCATAAAAATTTAGGAACATCTCCTTAAATATTAAGTTCTTTGTATAATATATAAATTTTAAAAATAGTTTTGCATTACGGTACAGGAATTTTGGAATTAAAGATTTTTCTGATAAGAGAAATCAAAATATGTAAAAAATTAGTGCGATATAATTTACTTTTTTCATAACTTTACTTAATAATTCATATTTTTCAAACTAATGAATAATTGTTTTTGAAATTTCATTTATATGTTTAGGATTCAAAAACAATATCTACCGTTCAGTCCGAGAAGTTTTATTAAGTTTGCATAGAAAATTCTTAATGTTTGAGATACTAGTTTAACATGATAAACCCTTTTCCTCAATGCACAAGATTGATTTAGTGATTGTTTTATTAACGATTGAATTTTAAATTAAGATCAAGTGGTAACTAAGAAGTAAGTGGCAGCTGTAACTAACTACAGAGATAGTTAGAGGTAACTGACTACAATTTTAAATTAAGAAGATGGACACCTGAGTTAGTACTTTACTATTTACAACCGCACCATGTCAGTTTTACATACTGTATTTATCGGTAAATAAAAATGAAATAATACAAAGTAACCAATTATGAATATAAACATTGGTTTCAAATTCGGAGATATGTAGACTGCTCACGTACATTTTCATGATTTAATTAATCACTTTTTGTATTAGTTTTGTTATTTATTATAAGCTAATATACATGATTATTTCGTAATTCTATTGAACTATATATATATATATATATATATATATATATATATGGGGGTGGGGTATGTAAGGGTGGGTGTGGGTGTGTATAAAATATAAAATTACATTAAGCAAAACAGGAATCAAAATTCTAATTGTAATATTTAGTAGATATAGTATCGAAATTGAATGAATAAAAGTATAAGATTATAACCAAGTTAAAAATACTCTAAAAGTATATATTTATATAAGAAAATACACACACACATAAGTTACAAAAAAAATAATTATAATAACAACACAAAAATGAGATATAGAAATATAACGAAGAAAATCGAAATATTGAAATCCTTTACAAATAAAACGAATTGGAATTATATCTATTATATAATGCCTAGGACTTCGCCGGAGCTTATAACAAGTCAATTGAAAAGTCCCCAACCTGACACATAGATGGCGCTACTAGAATTAAATCCACATGTTTTTTAGTTAGCCCTAACCCTCAAAAGATGCGTGTATAAATTTGACAGCTGCCGAATCATTAGTTTGTGAATTATAGCATTTTGAGTGAAGCAACTTTTGTTATTGTGAAAAAAATGGATAAAAAGAAATTTCGCGTGTTGATAAAATATTGCTTTTTGAAGGAAAAAAATACCGTTGAAGCCAAAACTTGGTTTGATGCCGAGTTTCCGGACACTGCCCCAGGAAAATCAACCATCAAGGATTGGTATGCTAAGTTTAGACGTGGTGAAATGAGCACCGAAGACGGGGAACGCATTGGACGCCCAAAGAGGTTGAAACATTAAAAAAATCCACAAAATGATTTTGAATGACCGTAAATTGAAATTGAATGAAATAGCAGACTATTTCCTGTTCTCAGATCTCAAAAGAATGCTCGCTGGGAAGAAATTTTCGTCGAATGAAGAGGTGATCGCAGAAACTGAGGCCTATTTTGAAGCAAAGGACAAATCGTACTACAAAAATGGTATCGAAAAGTTGGAGGGTCGCTATAATCTGTGTATCACCCTTGAAGGGAAGAATATTGAATAAAAAAAAACTATTTTTGCCAAAGAAATGTGTTTTACTATGGTAGGCCGGGGACTTTTCAATTGACCTGTTATTAATATTAATGATAAACCCTAGCTTCAGTAACATCTTATGAAAGAGAAAGGAATGGACTAAAATTCATGATCCAAAGAGAATAATCCACACATAAAAAAAAGGTTTTAGAACGGAAAATAATTATTACACATCAGAAACTATAGGAAGCAAAAATACATAATAATAGAAAATATTTAACTAAAACTAAGAGAGAAATATCACACAAAATATATTTAAATAAATAAAAAAATGTTCAATAAAATTTAACCTACACCATAAAATTTAAGTCACCATATTATATATATACATATTGTGGTGCCCTATAGACGTTCCGGGTCCACTAGCGCCCCCTGCAGACATCAATGGAAGCCTGCAGACACCAGTTGCAAATCGGCAGACGAGACGAGACGAAGACGCTTGGCGAAAGACTTTTTTGTTATTTTCGGATGCATTATTGCAACGAACTGTTTAATTGCTCTTTACTTAATACCTTGATATTAATTTTATACATATTTTCTTCTTATATTAATTAAATAGTTGAGCTCAATGATCGTATTTCTTGTCGTCGGCCATCATCTACAATATATATATTTATAATGATAAATATTAATTTCTTTTCTTAGTGTTATGAAAAAATAAATTAACAATTATAATGACTTCCTAGAAAGCGATTACAAAATATACAACAAATGTGTGTTTATACATTGTTAAAGGTATTATTTACTACCTAACATATAAATACAAAAAAAGACGATAAAAAAGAGAAAATAATAGTATAGAATTTTATACATTATGTTTTATGAGTGAGATTCTTTTAATAAGATTAAATTTAATGAAATTTCTGATATTCATAAGAAATTTCTTCCAATTTAAAGTATTATCGTTAAAAATGTTCATAAATATAACAAAATAGGAGTAGGTATATTTTTAATCATAATAACGTTAAAGATGTGAAGAATGAAATAAAATATAATTGTTCAGAACATGTAGATTTTATTAATAAGGAGTATAAATACGTCATAACTGGTGGTTTGCGAATATAGAAAGACTAGCTGATACCCGCCCGCTTCGCTGGGCAGACGATAATATTATATTTTGGAGCCTATACGTAAAATATCAAGAAATTTTTCAATTTTTAAATGATAGTTATAATCTGAATTTAAAATTTTTAGAAATTGATTGTCTGTAATAATGGTTATCCACGACTTTCAAACATATGAGAAAAGTATTCAATTGTTAATAGTTTATCAAAGAAAATGTAATTTAGTCAGTAAATCTGTCGTTGAACAGAATTCCGCATCACCGATGCGGTACTGTGTAGTGCGATGCGTTCCCGTTATTCTACATGGCGGGTCTCCAATAGGCCAAAATCATTTAAAAATTGCCAACATAAAAATAAAAATACATTTATATATATATATATATATATTTATTTTTTAAACCTGTTGTATCAATTTTTTTTGTGTATTACATTTTTATTGTCTTTATTTTGAATGCATGGAAATTTGTGAGAGTGACAACTACATTTTTATTTTTTATGATATCAATTTATTTATCTTAATTATTACATTCATTATTATTTTATCTTTTTCTAATTTTAGAAATAGTTAAATATAAGAAAAATATGAAATAATATGCCTACATTTCAAAACTTCTCTGTAAACAACATTCTTCGTTCGTTTTTCTGGTTGAAGGATGAATAGATTTTCATGTGAATTAACTCTTGAACATGCCACATAAAATTGACCATGTGAAAAACAGTCACTTTGTAAATCTACACCAGCTAATTTTAAACTCTGCCCTTGTGCTTTATTGATAATCATCGTAAAGCAAACTCTAACTGGAAACTGCAAACGCTTAAATTCAAAATGATAATCTGATGGAATTAATGGTATTCTTGGAATGAATATATTTTCACCCTCATACTTTCCTGTAAAAATAGTCGCTTCTATAATGTTTTTTCTTTGAGTTTTCACTTTGAGTCTGATGCCGTTACATAATTTAGGAGGATTTAAATTAAGCAACAACATTATTGGTGTTCCAATCTTTAGGTAGCCTAGTGGTCAAGGTTTCGGATTCGTGCCCGGCGGTTTTCGTTCAGTTGCGGGTTCGATCCTTGGCTGCCAAAGACCCGCCGTGTAGCCGGGGCTGATGCACGTTAAATCTGTCGGGGCCCAAATTCCTCCCGTTGGTGCGGTGTGGATGTTAGGAGAGGGGGGTGCCAGCTCTGGTGTCGTCCTCTTCGCTTGACCGTGGTTCAAAATAATTATAGAAAGAAAATGTTCTGAAAGCTGATCCTTATGGTTAAGAAGACTATTCAAAGGTTCAGGGTAGGATCTAATAACAGGAAGCTGGACTTGATCACCACTGCAGCACATTCCTGGAGATTCTTCTATCCATTTTAAAGCATGGCACCTCGAACAGGACAAACGTTTTCCGATACTGGCGATTTTATCATTTGAATAGTCAATATCTGTTACATATATATATTTAAAACCAAAGCTTTAGAAGTCCATGGCACTAATTAAACATTTCATCTTTTTTCATTGTATTTAATTACAGCTGCCCGATTCACATGGGGGTTATTAGAGAAGTATTTTCGTACTGCTGCTCTATGTACTTCAGGATGGCTTTGAGTACATTTTGAAGCAGCTTCTCTATGTATTTCAAGATGACTTAGAGTATACTTTTAGCAGCTTCTCTTACTTGTTCATATCTAATTGAATTTGTGAATCTTTTTCTTCTTTTTTACCTTTATTTAATTGAAGAGATATTACATCATTAATAATCGATTCACTTGAACTTGATAAATTAATGATAGATATTGATTGAGTCTTTGAAAGTAGCATAGATACATTTTCTTGAGGCTGAAACACTAAAGATGACACATTTTCTTCATTTTGTTTCACATTATCATCACCAAGATTAACTTTACTTCTATTTGTTAATCCAACTATTTCAATATAGACGTCAAAATGACCGCTATTATAGTTTCCCGTAAAACGTAATCTTTTTTTTTCTCTGAACAGTTTCACCAACAGAAGCTATAAGGCAGACGCCTTGATACACTTCTAACTGATAGGGAAATAGCTCTGCCGCCGCCATAATTTCGCAAATAGATCCATACGTGTTTGGTTTATACATTTCGGTAAAATATAAATCGTTAGTATTATAAGGAGCGCCAGATAGCATTTGAGTGTAGCATTTAAACCGATCCCGGTTGTTAAACACGTGAGAAACAATAATATTTCTCATTTTATACGCCATCGATATGTCACCGAACACCAGCAAAGACAGAGACGAAAATAAACATGCTCCGTCGCCAAGAATTTTAAAAACTTAGAAAGGAGCAGGTATTCCATCTATTCAAATATATTCAACATCCATTATTAAAACTATAACAAAAAAGTAAATATGAAAAATCAATTTTTATTAACCAACAATGAAATACTTTTCAAGTTAAAAAATATAACCGAAATTAATTTTTTAAAATCAAATTATTTAAAAATTCAACGAAAAATACTAACAAAAAAATGAAGTATAATAAAATATTTTAGCAAAAAGTCACCCGTATTACGTTATCCTTTTTGCGAAGGGATAGCTGAATTACGCTAGCAGCATATCTGGAACTGCAATTGAATAAGACAAAATAGCTCTTAAAAATCATAGCATTAAAAATAATTCTGTATTATGAAAACGATAAAATATCCAGCCATTTTAAAAAATCAAAAACATTTATTTTCTAGAAACCAAAATCTAAAAATAGTCAAAATACAGAAAAAAAACTACTTTTGCATAAACATTAGGTTACAATTAATGCGTACATCGAAATAAATATTTTGATAGCTACTTATTTTTTTTTATCAATGACATGAATAACATACCCTTATTATTTATTTGTTAAAAACCAACTTCAACATCTTCGCAAGATTGCGTTTAGATTTACAAATGTAATTTATCAATCATTATTAATAATAAAATACTTTCTCATAAATTTAAAACTTACGCCTAGGTTCCACAACTATAAAAAATTATCCTTTGCTCAGCAAAACGATCGAAATCAGCTGGGGTTACAATACTATAGCTTTTTAAAATTCACAATGCAAGGTCATTGAAATGCTTCGACTTGGCGGTGGAAGATATTTGGTGATAAATCTCTAAATGTAGGATTTCGGGGCTCAACATTTACATTATATATGATAAGCCTATAATACATCCTACTTAGAGGATTGTCTTGGGCGTGCGCTATTCCGTAAGAAGTCGCCATTTTAGTATTTTTCAAAATCCCGTTCTTGCCAATCCTCCATCAGCGCCTCAATATTAAATTATTTCCATTTCGCACGCGCAAATCTCGCCAAGTAAACTTAATTGGTAGCAATGCACAGAATACATATAAAAAAAAAATATTCCGTTTGGCGTCGGTCATATCATTTTTTGCGATAAAGTCGCCAAAAATGACATGATTGATGGATAAGAAAAGATTAACGGATGAAAATCACATTTTGGTTAAGAATTCCGTAAAATCCGTTCTTAGTGAGCGTCTACATCGCAAAATGAGTAACTATACCAAATTTCAAGTCAATCGGTTGTATAGTTTTAGAGATATCGTGATGAGTCAGTCAGTGGTATTTCGCTTATATATATATAGATAAGGTATTGAGAAATATTTTGAATATGTTTACAAATTTATGGTATTATGATCTTTTAAGTCGTAACTATATCATCTTTAGGAGGTCAACAATTTTATTAATCAAATTGCCATTTTCTTTTCAAATTGCTACTTTCATTGACAAAGAAATTTTAATAGAATTAAAACTTTATATAAAAAATTAAGTTAACAAATTAATCTAATTAAATATCAGTTCATTTTTATCACTCCTAAATTTCATAAAGACCCCATTTAATTTAGAACTGATACTAATGTTTATAATACTTACATTATGAATACAAAGGTGGTAAATTATTACAAAATGCTGCTAATAAAATAAAAAATCTTCTATTATTAAAAATAGTTTAGATATTATTAAGAAAATAAAAGACAAACTTTTATTTGCTATTTAAAGCTATGATTTTGAAGTCCTTTTCAATTTGATATATACAGAAGATCGACTTAAGGCACTGTTAATTATTTATAAGTATTATAATAGTAATGATTTCATTGCTTATGAAGAATGCAAATCTTTGGTTAATAACGTACTTCCAGAAAATTATATTAATTATAAACATAAAAATTTAAACAAACCAAGGGTATTCCCCAAGACAGATCTGCGAGTAACAGTTTAGTGAATATTTACTTACGTTATATGTACATAATTGCATTGTTAGAGATAATTTTATAAAATGCAGATATATTGATGATATTGAATCACAATAAGTCTCTTAAAGATAAATTTATTGTTTTATCCTACATACTAATTTTAATAAATATGAAACAATATATATATATATATATATATATATATATATATATATATATATATATATATATATATATATATACATATGACAAGAAAGACTGTTTTAAATTTTATATTAAAACGTACCTTTCTGGAGTAGCTGTTTACATATTTCGATTTTTAGAAAAATGTTTGGCTGAAAACAGAGGTATTGCGTGCACTCGAACTATCTAACTTATGATCGAGCACAGTACTTTTTACTTAAAAGAGTTTTTAGCAAAATATTTACAGCTTATTCGAAAAAATGTTCACTTTTTTTTTTTTTTTTTTATTTATGATGATGATAAACTGTCACTTTCAGTACATTTATATTTAATTTCTTATTGGCCGAAGAAAAAAATTATTTGTGACATTATAGTTCTTTTTTTTTACTCTTTTGCCTCAAATAGGTATTGGTTTTTAAAAGTGTGTTTTTATGAACGTTATTTTCCACTATTTTTTGTCTTTTTTTTCAAAAAAAATTTAGCAAACAAAAAACAATATTTTATTTCTTATTTGTAATTTTATAATTGAACATTGTCTCGTCGACTTATCTTTGGTGCAAAATTTCAAGGTTGTAGCCGATCTGGAAGTGGATGAAAAAGTGATCAAAATATTTGTTCCAAACTGACACACAGAACCAAATAATACAAATGTAGGTAAAATATAAAACACCACATTAACAATAAAGAGAATACTAGTTAATTAAATTTCATTCATTCAGTGTATTTTGTTCTTCTGGTATGAATCGTATTTATAATCACTCTAGAAAAGCATCGTATTTAATTTCATTCCGTGAAGTAAACAAATAATTTAATTAGACAAAAGTAAGGACAAAGAGGCTCTTTGGGGTTCTTATTCTGCATTTCAAGGAAAGGAAAAGAATTTTATATTTCCCTTCGGTATACTCTAGTTTACCGGCATCAGTTGTTGTGCGTTTTTAGATTAATTTAATTAAGCTAAATGGGAAATTGTCTGGTTTGTGTTTCATTTTGCCTCCTCTTTTCCAATACTCAGAAATATTTTGATGTATTTAATCTGGGCAGTGTTTTTTTCATTTTATAGAATTTTGTTATTGGAAAATTTTGTATCGTTTGTGTTTGTTTTCTTCGATATATATATATAATCACAAAAATTCCCGTACTTACCTCCTAAAGCAATTAATTAACTTAAATATTGCTTATCATACGACTAATTATCTTAAAACTACGGCTTAACATTCAGAGGAGCACGGTTCATTAAACTCCATTATAAATGAGCAATCAATATGAAATAAACGGAAAATTAATTTTTAAATGATTGTTTATTTACGTCGCACTTGAAAGAAACAAGAAAAGTATTGGCAAAAGAATTCTTGTTATTTTGAACACCGAATTATAAAAAGATCTAAAGCAAATTTCGGAAAAAAATTACTTCAAGGTACACACTATAGTTTCAGTGCACCAAAATTCATAAGTGTTAGGCATTTTCTTTGGTGTCGTAATTCATAGGTTCTTCTTTATAAAAATAGCAAAGATCAATATAATTTAATTTTTAAGCATACTCAAACTATTACAAACATTCTTAATTTAATTCGATTATCATATTTAGCAATAAAGTATTATGCGGATAATCATATTTAGCAATAAAGTATTATGTAATTCCCGGTTTCTTACTTTTAATGCAAAATAACTAAAGAAAACACTCGTATTCGAACAGTTTTATTCTAAAGCAAATAGTTACAGTTAAATAGCAATTTTCGTTAGAAATGTTTCGTAATAATTGCCGCTGTGCAGAGAAGAAAAACAGGTGTTCTTTTTCCATTACGAAAGAAAACACGAATTAATATTATGAAAGCTGTAAAAGAATATTTTTCCTTTAATAAATCGAAGGGTGAATTTCTATTTACCTGCAGATAAAACATCTTGGAGATATAAATTATTTTGTACTTAATAAGTATATATTTATTACTATTACATACATAAAAAATGTTGCAATAGCTAAACATTTTTCATACTGTACATTTTGGATCAAGCGTTAAAAAATAAATTTTAATTTCTTAATAACATTTAGTTTTATGATAATCAATTTTTCCTGTTATGTATGTAGAATCCGAACTAAAGAAATGGGGTACATGGCTAGTTTTAAAGATGTCTAGGTTTTTTCTGGATTCAATAACAAAGCGTATTTTTAGATGACATTTAATTAAAACATATATTATTGTACTGCATTTACTAAGTTAAAATAGAACTATTGATTATGCATGTTAAAGAGCTATCAGATCGCACGTCTTTCTCTGTTGGTCGCACTCTTCCGTCTAGCTTGCGCCTTCCCTGCTTGTGCCTCGTAAGACTGGTGTTGGAAAGCGTCTCAGAATGTAAAAATCCAATATATATATATATATATATATATATATATATATATAT
>BMAW01075283.1:256670-321017 GCA_019974015.1 Nephila pilipes
CAATAAAGTATTATGCGGATAATCATATTTAGCAATAAAGTATTATGTAATTCCCGGTTTCTTACTTTTAATGCAAAATAACTAAAGAAAACACTCGTATTCGAACAGTTTTATTCTAAAGCAAATAGTTACAGTTAAATAGCAATTTTCGTTAGAAATGTTTCGTAATAGTTGCCGCTGTGCAGAGAAGAAAAACAGGTGTTCTTTTTCCATTACGAAAGAAAACACGAATTAATATTATGAAAGCTGTAAAAGAATGTTTTTCCTTTAATAAATCGAAGGGTGAATTTCTATTTACCTGCAGATAAAACATCTTGGAGATATAAATTATTTTGTACTTAATAAGTATATATTTATTACTATTATATACATAAAAAATGTTGCAATAGCTAAACATTTTTCATACTGTACATTTTGGATCAAGCGTTAAAAAATAAATTTTAATTTCTTAGTTACATTTAGTTTTATGATAATCAATTTTTCCTGTTATGTATGTAGAATCCGAACTAAAGAAATGGGGTACATGGCTAGTTTTAAAGATGTCTAGGTTTTTTCTGGATTCAATAACAAAGCGTATTTTTAGATGACATTTAATTAAAACATATATTATTGTACTGCATTTACTAAGTTAAAATAGAACTATTGATTATGCATGTTAAAGAGCTATCAGATCGCACGTCTTTCTCTGTTGGTCGCACTCTTCCGTCTAGCTTGCGCCTTCCCTGCTTGTGCCTCGTAAGACTGGTGTTGGAAAGCGTCTCAGAATGTAAAAATCCAATATATATATATATATATATATATATATATATAATGAGTGTGTGTGTATGTGCGTGAGTGCGTGCGTACACGAAGGGTTTAATTAAAAATTGACACTATTTTTATATTGTTTTAAGAAAACATTTTCTCCATGTAAGGAAGAATTTTTTAAAGTCTCATTGTAATTAGAAAAAAAATAATAATTAGTTGTAGGTAAGCATTATATACAAAAGTTTCCTGGCGATCCAGCTCTGAAAAATAACAACAAAAACGTTGCAAAAATGGATCTACATAAGAAACTTCACTGATGATAAAATAACGCAAAAGAGTATTCGAAAAATTAGCATTCAATGTAAGTAATTTAAAATATCTCTTTTTACTCTAGCAAGCAATGGTTGAGCACATTATTCAATTTAGTACCCATCGAGACGTTCACTTTCGGATATTTACGTGGGGATGAGTGGATTCACGAGCTTTATTATTTTTTTTATATGTAGATCGCTAAGTCAGGACTCAAGGATGTTTCACCCAGAGCTTAGAATAACTCTCACTTTTCAGTACAGTGCGTCCTGCTTTCTAGTGACTTTCATACCACACTTCAATTATGCACGTATAGTTCTCTGGTGTACAGTATAATGACGAGTATAGTAGAATGTTCCAAAAGCCAACAAGTATTTTTCAAGAGCTAATAAAACAAATATGTGTGATCATTTGACTTGAGTAACTCGTCACGACCTGATTTAAACTACCATTGTACTGTAACAATTTTTCTTTGAGCTTTTACCTATTCATTCGATTATATTCCGTTAACTGATTGCAAAATGTTTGAATTTTTAATTTTTCGTAGTTGTCAGAATGGGTGAATTACTTTGTCGGATATTTATATCGTTGAGAATGTGCGTAAATACATTAAAAACATGTTTTAATCGGTCAAATCTTTACGTTGAATGATTCATCTTTGGTATCCCCGTTAAATCTATACTGATGCTCGAAATGCGACAAAATCGCTAATCCAACATGGCTGTAGTCTCGAATGTTTCCGGATAATGAGATTCTGCTGTATAAATTATAACATGTGTTTTAAATTATCATTTTTCAGTAGTCTTTCAATACATTAAAGTATATAAGCAAAATATATCTGTGAGTAACGTATGTTAGGTTACTTTTAATTTTTGTTTATTTGACTTTCCTATGCATTGTTATAAATTCTTTTTCCAAAATCATTTAAAAACAAAAGGAACAAAAACTGCCTTGAAAATCAAAAAATAATCCAAAACCCCGGAAGCATTATCTTATTTTGTTTATTGAATATTTCTGAGTGCCTGTTACTGGCTTATATAAAGATATGCTTAACATAACCAATAAACCTTGAGAATGCCCTCAGAAATATTCAATAAACAAAATAAGATGAGGTAACACTCCCACTTTCACATCTACGCCACACCAACGTGAGCTTCGACAGATCTATTGAGTTTCAACCTTTCTTGTGTGGTCTATAGAGTAACCTGGATTCGAACGCGCGACCGAATGGACACAAGCCTAATATGCGCTGACCACTCCGTCATCACAATCACTATGCTGGGATTAGTGAGATGAAAGTTCATGATATAGAAAACAAAGACATTCTATTCTCCATATCACAAATTGGTGAATACGAGGAGAGGGAAGAAGTATCTTAAGCGGCTGATGTTTCCTGCTATATTAGGGAATGTTTTTCTACACCCATGACGGAGGAAGAAAGATGTCAGTTGACCTTGAGCTCCAATAGTGATAGGAACTCCCAATCCTTGGGTTCGAGGGAAAAAAATTGATTGGTGGCTTTTGCAGTGCTCTTAACAAATAGGCTAAAAAGGATTCCCCATCGGATTGGTTATTAAAGCATTTAGCTTCAGTAATCATTTTTGAAGAAAAGCAGATCCTTACTTGCTTTTGAGCCACAGATCCTTTCCTTCTTAAGTAAACGCTTTATTTTAGCATCTTTAAGAATAATGGAGAAATGGGGTAATTAGATACAGTAATTTAAAATTCGGGAATAATATTGGATATTTAGTATAAATGAGTTTCCAAATAGAATTTTAACTGACTGTTTGATAGATTGATTGCTTATCAACGTCACTCAGAAGCAGCATGAGGGCTATTCCAAATAGTGTAGTGACTTTACCCCCTTCCTGATACCCCTGAAGATCGTTGTTCTCACTGTTTACGTATATGTTTAATTGATAACAAATTTGCGGTTTGTTAAACATTTATTATTTTTATATCATTTTCTGGTACGCTTAATAAAGAGCTGTGCTTCCGTGGCGCACTTTACATGACAAAAATTTATTTGCATTTCTTCTTTTTTATTGCTTCCTTTCCTTAATCCTTGAGCATTTCGTCAATGTTATTCTATTTGAGAACTTTATGGTAGTTTACCAATACGTATGATTTAGTAACCATAGTGAACTGACTCAGGATCAGAAGGTGATTCAACTTCACACTATAAGACCAAACATACATAACCAACAATAACTACACTCAAGAGCCAAAAATTTATGACCACCTGTCAATAACGAATTGGCCCACCTTTGGCGAGCAACACAGCTTCAACCCGCCTTGGCCTGGATGCCACAAGTCCTTGGTAGATGAACGGAGACAGATTGTACCAGATGTTTAAGCAACGGTCAAACAAATCCGAGATATTGCGAATTGGTGGTCTTTGAACTCTGAGCTGCCGTCCCATGACATCCCAAATGTGTTCTATCGGATTGAGATCCGGTGAGTTAGGCGGCCAGAACATTAACTGGAATTCAGCATCATGTTCCTGGAACCACTCCAACACAATTTTAGCCTTGTGACACGGGACGTTGTCCTGTTGGAACATTCCATTTCCAGCCGGAAAAACAAAGGCCATATAAGGGTGCAACTGGTCCGCAATGATGTTCAGATACCCTGTAGTATTCATGGTCTGCTCTACCACAACCACGGGTCCCAGAGATGCTTAAGATAACATCCCCCAAAGCATAATGCCGCCACCACCGGCCTGTGTATGACCTACTGTACATTGAGGGAACAAGTGTTCGCCTGGAAGACGGCGTATCCTGACACAGCCATCGGCGTGATGAATGACAAACCATGATTCATCTGACCAGTTAACTTTCTCCCACTGATCCATGGACCAGTCGCGATATTTCCGGGCCCAGCGCCCGCGCCAGTTGGTGATGACGCTTGGTCAGCAAAGGCACACGAGTGGTACGTTTGCTGCGTAGCCCCGTATCCAACAGTGTGTGCTGAACAGTGTGCTCCGATTCTATTATACTTGGCCCTGCATTGCATTGGGCTGTAAGATGAGCCACTGTCTGGCTCCGGTTTTGCTTCACTGTGCGAGACAGTCTCCGACGACCTTTTTCTTTGATAGCGTGTGGACGCCCAACACCATGTCGGCTACTGCTGGATTCACCGTAATTCATCCACTTTGCATAAGTACTGACAACTGAAGATCGCGAACAACCCACGAGTCGTGCAGTTTCGAAAATACTTGTTCCGAGCCTTCGAGCCATTACAATCTGTCCTCTATCAAAGTCGCTTAGATCCGCAGCCTTTCCCATCACACACAGAAGTAAGTGAAAGAGTAATTCTTCAGACTCTCCAGCAGCAGTTAAATACCACTTCCACTGATCACGTACCTTCCACGTCATCCAGGCGAGTTCATTGAAAAATGTAGTGGTGGTCATAATGTTTTGGCTCTTGAGTATATATCTTTATTAAAATCCTTTAAAGGAATTTAGTTTAGGGACAAGCAGAAGAGAACCGTGAAATCAAAATGCTTTTCCCCTGTCCTCCATCATACGCTTTCAGTGCTTCCTTAAACAGCGGGAGCAGATGGACTACAATTCACTTCAGCTTCACGTCCTTTGCACATGCTTGCCTTGTCAAAATAGCCGGCTCAACCTCATAGTGGAAGAATAGCGATAGGCTGGTGATGATCACCAGTCGCCACACATTCTTCAGTTAAATGAGTCGCAACTTGCATAAATTAGAATAGAGATATTGTAGCGATAACATATATAAACAGTGAATAGTTTAATAAGAGATTTGGTGGTGAGAAAGAGAGATACTGGAAGTGTTAACTCAGCCACTAGTGCGAAGTGGTTACAGGTGAATATATATTGAATCGGATCTATAGATTACACGCTTATACTGACTCGAATCCATACAGTTTAGTGATAAGATTTGAAAAAGTATTTTTTTAATATTAATATTTAGATACGGATATATGTAGGGATTTCTTCCACATACATAAGAATTTAGGTATTGAATATTGAAAATTCTAAGATCTGAATAAAACGAATTTTATATCTTTCATTGTCTGACTATTTAATAAGATACTGAACATTGTACACAATGATGATTAGTACTAATATATGGGAACAATGGAATGAAAGAAGTAAATCCGGTAGTTATACAATGTTAGAGGGTTTTTTTAATGTGAAGCTTCATTGTATAATCTTTTCATCTTCATTTGTAAATTAATTTTAGTAAAATTCGTTCTTGATTTTCAGTAAAGTTTGGAATGGAGGTCCTTCCGAGAGATCGGGTATCCCCAACCCCAGCTCTGCGAGCTCTGTCTGCTTGGTCTCCTCCTCAGTTTCTGTGGCCCCGGTAGCCTAATGTTCAAGGTTGCATTTTTCTGCAGGCTGTTCTCTTTTTGGCATGATGTGAAAGTTTGGAAAGGAGGAGCTAGTTGAGATACCATCCTGGTCACTTGACCAAGGTTCAAAATTAATGCTGCATTTTTTATTTGAAATGGTTTAAGTATAAACTGTCCTTGATTTATTCGGAAACATTTTATCTATTTGTAGGTGACTTGCAATTCTATTTTAATTGTAGGTATGGAATGTTTAGTATGATTTCTACTGTCTGAATCCTTTCAATACGCGTTCTAGTCATCAAGGAAGTATAAGTTTCTGCAGAGCTTATGGCAAAAGAGTCAATTGTAGCTAAGCAGAGCAAACCATTTGCTTAAAATATGATAAAGGCTAATGAATGTGGTTAAGTTATGATACTGGTTATTTAACATCTTAAGAGGGT
This sequence comes from Nephila pilipes, assembly GCA_019974015.1. NCBI lineage: Eukaryota > Metazoa > Arthropoda > Arachnida > Araneae > Nephilidae > Nephila > Nephila pilipes. Next base: position 262,497 of record BMAW01075283.1, read on the forward strand.
GCAATATTCCCAAATTAATATTTTAATTATATATATATAAGAAAAAAAAATTACAATTTTCACATATCCGAACACACTTAAAATACGCATTTTAGAAAATAAAATCTTCACTTTCAAACAAGCAATTATTATTTCAAAATTTAATTCTTTTTTTCAAAGAACTTCAATAATTTAAATTCTTACTCCTTCTACAATTTTTTATAATTTTAAGCATGTTATTTTGTTTAATTTTTGGAACTGTTTCTCTCTCAATTCTTTGCATAAGTTGTGTTGTTCTAGCGTTATTTACAGTTCTACAATTTTTTTGTCAGACACTATGAAAAAAGTAAAAAACAGCTATATCTAACCTCGTGGCTTAAAAAATAGTTTATAATGTTATTTCATGCACAAAACATTAAAATATATTACGAAAAACAGCCCGAAAAAATTTCAAAACTTTATAATTATTACAAAAAAAAATTCATTAGCATTTTAATTACTTGATGTCTCGAAAAATTAAAAACTGTGAAAAAGCAATTGCAATTTGTAAAGGTTAATGAAATGATTTGATACACTGTTTACGAAAGTTTTTAAATAATTCGCTGGATAATCTAGCTAAAACTAAGAAATTTTGTACAAATATTTAGAAACACTATACAATTCAAATAAAGTGATAAGAGATTGTATGACATTTTGATTATTTTTAAGGTATTTTTCCCCATTAGATACGATATAAAAAGCCAATCTTATATACATAAAAGAGCAAACAATTTACATTGGGGAACAATGATAATGAAATACCGGATAATCTCTAAAATATGGTAAACTGTATTCGGGAAATGACAAGAAGGGAAACAATCTCGTCAAGCAATAGATCTTGTGTGTGAAAGACGAGTAAACCGAATATGAAGGTGAGTTAAATAGACTTTCCCTCCTTCCATTGAAACATCAGACCCTGTTCGAATTATGGGCTTCCTATTGTACTTTGTATGAGGCTGTGGACTTCACATCTTATTCCATGCCATTTTAATTGCTTTCAGAATGAAACTTTTCTTATGTATTTTTCAGAAAGCTTTAAGGGATTCATACTCTCTACTTTTATAAAGATTGATTTTCCTATCAGTTGTCCATCTGGCAAAGAAATTTCGCCATTAGTGGTGTTTTTCTGATCCCGTGAAGTGAAAGAAAAATTAACGACCTTGAAGTGCCGGCAGCGGTTTCGAACCTTGACCAATGGATCCGAAGAAAAATTGGCTGTTCGCATTTGTGTTGCACCTTTGCCAACAAGACTGAAAGAGACGTCTCTCTCGAGCTAGTTATTAAAGGCATTTTAACTTCTGGCATTGCTGTTGAAGAGAGTCACTGTATACTCCGCCTCCAGTATCAATGCGATGACACAAAGAGAAACATTATAATTCATACTTGTAGAGAAGACCGCTTTTCCCAGCTATAACTGCAATTAATATACACATCCCCGCTCTGTTGCATTGAACTTTGGACAGTTCCCATTTTGCACCAGCAGTTGTCTCTAGATGAGTTTCGGGTTTCATCGACACATGCGCCGTAGAAGGAATATCACTAGTTTTGATTCATGTGTGGTTATGTTAGATACATAGAAGTGAGTGTTTTACGTTGGGGGCATATGCAACCAGTAGTTTTGGACTGTGCTGCCATCTGGTATTCAAGTCCTGGGTCACCACTTCAGCGTTGGTTGTTTTTCGACCCATCGGGTGATGTTTATATAACCCATGGAGGGAGAGAGGGTTGATTGACCTTTGAGTGCTAGTAACGTATTGAACCTTCCACCACTGGGTCCGAAGAAAAGTTGACCGGTAGTGCTTTATGCTGCATTTTTATCGACTAGACTAAAAGAGGCATCTCTCTTCCATTAGTTATTAAGGCATTTTTTGTAATCTACTCATTTTTATTTCAACACATTTCTTTCTCCTGATGTGAAATGGGTACCATATTTCATCTCCTATACTGTAAATGCTAAACAGCCTTTAAACTACCTGTAATTATGCGAAAAATGGCAAAATTTTCCTATATCTTAAGAATACTGCATCAAAACGGAAGTAAGTGTTTCAACGTCACAAACTTTTATGAAAATTGGAACAGTTTTTTTTGCCTGGAAATGTGTGTTCGAAATTTTGATCTGATTCTTCGGCATTAGACGAAGATTACCTTCAGTATACGTCATATAATGTTACATGAAAACTGGTATTAGCTTTTTTTATGATAATTATTTCTAAAGTTTTCAATTTTGTATAAATCCAATTTACATTTTACTGCTTTTAAGTTTCCTTTCTTGCTACATATAAAATTGAAGATTAAAGTTTTGAAAAAGATTTTAAACCTCATTCTTCACAAACTCAAATATCGTTCCTCAGTTCTGTAACCAGAAATGCTTAGTTTTAATAAATTAATTTCAATAAAAAGTATTTTCTACCATGTTCTTCGAAAAGAAACGAGTAATTTGAGATCAAATTGTAATAAAAACTTGCGAAACATTATATCGAGAAATTAACTGAAGCATATAGAGTGTCTAGAATAAAGTGAGTCTTTTAATGTGGTATGAATTCCAAAAGCTAGAAAGATAAAGATTTTCAACTAGAAAAATTTTAGTTATAAGTTAGTTCAAGATAGTTAAAGTAATCCTCTTAAATTAAATTTCATATCGATAGTAAAATCCGGCAGAAAAATCTGTCGGAAAATAAGGCATAAATCCGTCTGGGCTGCTCAATAGAATTGAGCAAAAAAAATAATAATAAAATACCGAAAGCAGAGAAAAGACTAAGTCTGAGTACCGAAAAGACAGACCAAAAATTAATCTGATTAAACAACTTGCCTTACCAAATTCCTCCTTAAATTCACAACGTACGCTATCTCTAGCGAAAAATTAAGAGGGATAAAAAAAATTCCTCTTTTTCAAAACATAAAAACTTGCACGGCCAATTAACTCTAGTGATTCCGCTGAGAGTCATAGAAGCATTAACTTACAGGGACTCCAAAGTTATCATAAGCACTCGCTCTTTATGTTTTCACTTTTTTTAAATCCCCTTCACTAACTCAAAGATATCAGTGACATTTTTTTCCCCAGTGCTCTCTAAATTTTCACTGTTTACTTTTCAACGCAAGAGTGAAGGAAGTAAAAACTGGATATTTGCGCATGCGTATAAAATAAACCGCAAAAAGTTTGAATTTAAGATGGGTCATTAAGTTTGGTAAGAATAATTGTGCAAAAATAAAAGTGAGTTGGGTTTTTTAAACATTGGAAAGACTGTAAATGAAATTATTCAGTTTTTTGCATATTCGTAGGTACAGATTCAATATAAACAATGAATAATAATTTATTACGAGATGAGGCTATTAAATAACGTGACTGACAATGCTGCAGAAGAAGCATGCATGCGCCAAACGCTAGCGACCGACAGTTGTTTAGATTGAAAACATCGCTTTCGAATGTTCGTTTCTGTAAACAAATTCATATATACCCGTAATCTTCATTTGCATTAGAGTTTTTTTTTTTTTCGCCGTAAAAATGATAAGTGAGCAACGCACTGTTGAGAAATTTCACGATACTCGGAAAAACCATTACTGAAACTTATAACTTATTGAAAGAAATGTATGGAAATGAATTTTTATCGCATGTACATGTTTTTGAGTGGTTTAAGCATTTTCAAGATGGGAGAGAAGACATTGAAGATTATTCACGCCCGGGGCACCCTCCAACGTCAAACACGGATGACAATATCGAATACTCTTGCACGATCTGACTATCGGTTAAATATCCGTGCGATTACTCTGACTTTAGGGAGTTGACAAAGATATCGTACGGCAAATTTTTCCACCATGACAATACGCCAGCTCATTCCACATTGTCTTTCAAATGGTTTCTAGCCAAGTACAGCATCGCAGTGCGAGACATCAGCCTTATTCGCCGGATCTTGAGCCATGCGACTTCTATCTGTTCCCTAAGCTGAAATCTGCATTAAAAAGCACAGAATTTGATTCCGCTGAAGCTGTGAAAGAGAAACAGCATGTTTCCTGAAGGAATTGACAGAAGAAGATTTCTAGCACTGTTTCGAACAATGGAATATTGGCATGGAGAGTTGTAGGGATAGAGGAGGGGTGTATATTAAAGTTGATAATAAGTAAATATGTATAACATTAAAATAAAATGTTTTACAAGAACCTAGTTCTCCTGATCTGAATATTCCCTGACCTTTTTCTGTTGGGATATTTATAAAATAAAGTTTATTAAAATAATCTCCATATAATAGATGATGTTTCGTGTGTTGCTGTTTTCCCTACCTATGATTGGAGATTCCATTTCGTGCGTGCACATGGATCTTATGTAATACTTGTGTATTTTTATTTCAGTTTTTTTAAGTAGATGAACAATGCAACATCGTTTAAAAACTGTTTATAGCGTCTCTTAAAGTTATATGTGGATGTGTAAGTAGTGTACCGTGTCATTTTAACATGAAATAAGGTTTCAATAAACTATTCGTTTGTCGAATAAGACATTTTCAGAAAATACATTGATTACAGACCGTCATATTTTCCATAATAACTCTAGAATTCAGATAAATGTCCTTTTTACTCTGTATAAGAGTTTATTGGGTCGCATTATTTTGAACTGTTGTACTTGAAATTTTAGTATAAAATAATACTTTACTGTGTCAGATTATATTAAAATTTCCGTATTATTCAAAGGATACAAGAAGTTTCTCCCTGCTTCTTAAAATGTGTTTCTCATAATATACGCAAACCAGTTCAGCTTTGCCTCTTAGATAATGGCGGACATTTTGAATATTTGTCAAAATGTCCACAAATGAAGTTTTGTTAGACCATTATTTATAACCATTGGCGTAAAAATAACCGTTTTAAAACTCGTTGTTTTTGCTTAATAAACTCCCGAATCACTAGAACCAGATCTTTTCGGACATGTAATTGTTCCTCGATTTATGCGGGTAATTAAGTCCACGAAAACTGAGAGTTAAAAAATGAATCCATTAAAAACCAATTAAAATAAAGGGTTCGTTCTAAACTTCGAATTATGTATTTAGTTCTTACTGAGGAAGAAACCATCAACGAATTGCTTTTAAGAAAAATTTAGCAACCAAAAAAAAAAATTACTTCCCGATTCAGTAACCATTTTCGTACTTTTTTTTTTTTTTTACAAAATCTTTCTCGCTATGGTGAATTTTCATCTATCGTGGCTACTGCTTCTGATATTTTTACTATTATTAACTTCGCCATTTTTATCCTACAATAATTGCAAACTGCACAATTTCAAATAGGTTTCTACTATTACAAAATAAGTAATGGGTTTCAGGAGTACCGAATAAGAGTATTCGTCGTGATTGTATCTGGACTCGAGTTCAAAAAATGAATCAACGCAAAAAATGGAGAGCTACCTGTACTGTGAGTGTTGTCTAAAAGTGATGCTTCCATAGTCATAACCTTTTTATTTGCAATTCGATTTCCGAAATTTTTGTTGTACCTGAATGTCGCATGAGTCCTCCGAGTAGTGCATTTGTTTCCTTTGTTTCAGATGTCGTTGGTGAGCAGAAAATTTAAGAAGATGGCGCTTCGGAGAAGATGCTAAAGCAGTGAATCGTCTTGGCACCCGACCTTGCACTTAGCGATTTTCACCTCTCTCCATAGATGAAAGAGCACCTTAAGGAACATTTTCCTTTTTTTTTTGATGACGAGAAAAAAGCTGCGTGTGCTATTAAAGTCTGGTGAGAACAACATCAATCAGGCTTTTCAACATTCCACGTCATATTCTTTTCCAACGCGTTTGCCTATTAGAAACGCGTTTTCACAATTGAGAGGAAAGAGATGGAAAGAGTGACAAAATGTGGCCAGTGCATTGCATAAATAATACATATAGCCTTCCGGTTGAAAATAATTGTGGAAATAGAGTAACAATTAAGGTGATAATTACTTTTCAAACAGGCCTCGTGTCTTTTTCTTTTATTTTAAAAAATTCAACATGACCATTCACGGCATTTATTTTTCATTATATTATCCAGTTTTATTTATTTTTATTTGTTTATGTTTTCATTTCTTTTTCGTATTTTTTATCTTCTTTATTTTTTATTTTTATCTTTGATTATTATTATTAACATTGTATATTTTAGATCAATTCATTTTATAATTGTATGCAGTACGAGAAAGATACTTCAAATTGTGCTAAAAAAGATACGTTTAGAATGTGTTTATAAACAGTATGCTCGAAATTTCAGTGGAAGAGAGCTATGTACATAAAGATATTAATTTTCAACTAAATTTAATGAACACATAATTGTAACACACTAATTTCAAAACGAGACTGTAGATGGCGCCACCTTATGGGAATAATCCTCAAGGTCAGGGCGCGGCTATGTCATATAGTATTTTTGCCAGAGAGAGCTGGGATTTCGTGGAGTAAGGTCTCCTGTTGTTGTCCAACCCTGGACTATGTTAAAGTTTACTTGTGATAAACTTAATTCCTTCTAAATGTTACTGTTAATTGTTTTAATTCCGTCTTTGTAACTGTGATGTTTTATGTCATTAAAAATATAGTAATTTACCCCGAGATGTTGAGTTCTTTTGCGTTAAAGCAGTTATGGCATAAGAACGTCGGTTACAAAATTGGCGCCCGAACGTGTGGCATGACTCGTCCGACATTTTTTTCCCTTGATCGGCTCACTACGTGTGTAGAAGTTCCTGTGTGTGTCGCCCCGACACTTATTTTGAAAGTGCTATGTGAAGTGCACTTTTGTTGAAGCCATCCTGGCTGGATCATTATTTCGTCCTGAAATAATTACAACTTTGGAAAACGGTTACATAATGAATTTTTCACTACGCGTTCTCTTTGTAATTATGGTTGCAGATAGCTAGAACATATTATGTTTTATAAAAATGTTATTACTAAATATCATTAATTACTATTACTGTAAATTTCTAACCAGAGATCCTAAAATTTGAGAATAATTTTGAATATTTTTGGAGGAAATAAAATTTTAATAATTTCAAAACACTTTGAATATCAATTAGTAATAATTGTATTTAATACATAAACAACTATTTTAATATTTATCGAAATTTTGAAATAAAAATTAGAGCTATATTGAACAACCAGAAGCGATAAAAAACGAGTTTAAATGTATATTACTTCATGATTATCTTGTTTTAATTTAAGTCAAGAAAGATCCGAGATTGCTTATTAAGTTTAATAAATAATACAGAGTAAAAAAAAGATAGGCATATTTTAAGATTTATTCTGGTCTTCAGGATACCATTTTCTCATAAATATGAGATGTCAAGAAAAGTTATGAAACAGTTCAGAATAATAATTAAAAATAATAATAATGAAAAGGGAATTTGATGCGCAATAATATATGTTGACAATATTTCATTACTTTCTCACTAAAAAAAAATATGGGTAGCTTATTTTTAGGCATAATGAAGACTTAAGACATTAAAATTAAAGAAATTTATTTTAAAAATTGCACAAATATGTACATGTTAGCTTTTAATGTACTAAAAATAGAATGCTTGTTTACAAAACAACAAACGAAATTTTTACTTATTTTTGGACAATATAGATACTAATGTATTTCTGAAGATATATTTTATCGAGTCCGTCTCAACGTAACATTTTCACTTTTATTCAAAAAGGTTAACATTTCTTCTAGAAAGTTAGGAATAAGTCTCAAGTTGTATAGGATAGTTTGGAAAGTTTCCATCAGTAGGTTTCTTGATGGTTTTTCAAAGCATTCATCTTCATTGCCATCAGCATCTTAGTGTCGTTTCAATTTGTCGTTTCCAAGTGGGACATATTTCCTTCATTCTTTACTTAACTCTATAACCGTCTTGAAGTCAACTTAAATAAAATAAGTTTGAAACTCCAATATTGAAGATACGTAATAGAAAGACAACACAGTTTATTAACTCTTAGTGTAGAATATGCGAGATCACGCTTTCTCTCAAATCCTTCTTAACTCAGATACTCCTAGTTTATATCACAATAAAGAAGTCTTGGCTTACCAAATCCCTTATTCTTAGTCAAGAACTTCTCGATTTTGCAGATTTGACCCTTGTTATTCCGATAAGGAAGAGCTTTCAACACAATCTACTTCATCAAATTTACTTAATAACGCTTCATTTGGTTGTCAAGGAGTGGTAAATGCTTGCAACTGAAATTAACTCAAAGTCCTCGAGACTAAGGCAAAGAAAATCACAAAAAGACTAGTGTCGGAAAAGTATGATTGTTTTTTCTTCCACACAGAGATAAAAATATCATCTGAAACGTTAGGAAAAAGCCACAAGTCATATTGGATAGTTTGGTATACCTTCATTAATATTATTTGCTTTTCTTTCAGAATTATAGTTAAAAAAAATAATAATGAAATCCACTAATTGTTTTTTCCACTAATTGTTTTTCCACTAGTTGTTTTTTGAACGAATTCATCTTTATTCTCAACATCATATTTGAGTCGTTTCAAGGAGTTGTTTCAAATTTAAATTCACTTTTATTTAGAGGGATAAAAATTTCTTCTAGGACGTAAGGAATAAGCCACAAATCTTATTGGAAAGTTTGAAATGCTTCCTTTAGCTGTTGTAGCTACGGTAGCCTAGTGATTATGATCGCACGTTCACGGCCGGCGTCGTATTCATCGAGTATGGTGGCGTGAAGTGAAAATTTTGAGAGGGAGTTCCCAGCTCAAGTGCTATCCTCGTCACTTGACCAAGACTCAAAATATCGAGGTCCGTCACTAATAGCCGTCTTATGACTGCAAGAAAAAAATCTGCCTGTTAATTTCTCTTACTCTCATGCACATTTCCTGCTCTGTAAACACATTGTAAACTTTTATTTACTTTTGAATTTCGAAATTAAGTAATATTTTATGTTCATTTGCCAATAAATGCTGTGTTCGGGAATGATTGTTTCCCGAGAGGCTAGTTTGTATCTCTAAGCCCCTCGAATGAGCTCAGTCCCCTAGGGCATTGTGCCAATAGCCCTCCTGTTGCTTCTGAGTGTGACGTTCGTAAAAGCGATCAATCAACCAATTAAATGTTATCTCGGTAGGTTTTCAATCAATTCATCTTCATTGATATTATCAGCTTTGAGTTCATTTTAATCAATGCAGTCATCCTATATGTCTTGATCAGTAATCAACCACTTGTAATCTCTCATCAACATGTAGAAATTGCTCGGATTCGAAAATTATTTGATAGACAGAAATTGTTTTGAAATGAAAATTTGAGGTTCGTAAAAAAAGCTCAATATATAGATATTCTTGACTTATAGAAATTCAAAATATAAAGATTCTTCTGGATTTTTAATTACTCCCAAGGGATTATATTGAAATTCAGATATATTTGTGGTACAAAAAGTAATTAATATAATTCAAAGTTAAACCTTAAGGTTTTGTTCACTGTGTTTATAAACTAGCTTTAGGTATTTTTCCCCTTAGGAATATCAAGAAGAGAAATAAATTAAGAAGAAAATGTTTTAATTACTCTTCGTGATATTCGTAAAAATTGCAACATCTCGGGTATCTTTAAAATCTCTTTTGTTCAATATTTTTTGGTCTACTTATTTTTTAATTCATGTGTGCAACATGAAAGTGTAGTTTTCCTAATATTTTTTGTCTCTTTCTTTAAGAAACAATTAGTCAAAGCTCCCTTTTTTGAAAAAAAAAAAGTTCCTGAAATCAATAACGTAGAAGTGAATTTTCAAACCAATAATAAATAATTAAAATTACTTCCAAAAGTCAAAAAAAGGAAGTAATCACGTAGAGACACTACAGAATATTCCTCTCCTTCTTTTCCCGTTACTCTTATAAAGTAAAAGAGACATTTACAGACATTTCGTTGGTCACAAAGGAAAGCTCAAGCAATGACCTTTGCGACGAATTTGGCAACCATTATAATATCTCTTCAAAAAAGTGACTTTGGTGACAAAAAGAAGGTTCTCGAAAATGCTGAAATCTTGTCGACATATCGATTTGGAGAAAAGTTAAGGATTTTTCCTGAATTTTCTCTGTGGCTGCACGTCTAGACGTAATATCTATAAATACGGAGAGATACAAAGTCTGGGAGAGTTGGCCAAGCAAATATGTTGGAAAATCTGCTGAAATTAAAAAGTATTTTTTTGGAAATTCGTCCATAGTATGAATTAGTAAGCTTGTAAGCCTAACGTTACTGAAAGTGTGATCCCCCAAGTGCTACCATTGTTATCACAAGTGGTAGTTTGAATCAGTTTTAGTTGATGATCTGCACAAGTTCTGCATTTGTTCCCGTTGTATCGCTAATCTGTCCAAGTTTTGTTACCAGTGTTTCATCTTGTTTAGAATATTTGTGAATAAAGTCGCATTTGCCATTATTCTCAGAGTTAAAGTGCTTTCAACGTGCATCCATGTGATTGAATTCTTGTAACACTATAATGTAATAATAGGTACTTTTAGTACGGATTGGTCTTGAATAAAATTCGCTTAAAGCGATTTCTTAAACATATGTTTTATGATTTTAGTAGAAATCGAGCTTTTTTAGGGCGTTTTTGCAAGTATTGAGAAGTGGAACATGGCATTGGACCTTCAACGCACTCTATATTAATCTTCATAACTTGAAATGTCTCCATAGATCTCTTGAACATCCACCTATGTACATTGTCGACACTGTTAGGAGTCACTGAATTAGAGCAAAACATTCATCGGTAGGTTAAAAAGTACTTCATTTTTATAAGGCTTTTAATTCAGTCCTTTCAAGTCTATAAAAAATTTTCTTAAAAAATTATGCTTTTTTAATAAAGCTGCATATATGGGTGGAGGAGGGGTGCAGCAAGCGAGATATTACAGTAAATCGAAACGCATTTTTTATTAGGTTCATTTCTGAAGCAACATAAAATGTTACAACGCGTTATAAATGTTACAACGCGTTATAAAATGTTACAACACGTTATAAGAAATCCTAAAAGTTTCTTTTTTAAAAATTTACGCATATAATGCATAAATTATACCACAAGAACTAAGAAATTAGTTTCTGCATGCAAATTGATCATACTGAATAGATCTTAATAACTTTAATATCGTCTTTTTTCTAACTCGATTCGTGTTAATAACATCACGCGATCAAAAGCGATTACTACATAATACTCGTAATATCTCCAGCTCTCGAATGCAATCACGAAATGTCATGTTATTTAAAAAAAAATGTTTCGGAGCTTAAAAAATGTAATGGCTTCTTAGGAACTAGTTTTATTTTGTTTACTTGGCAGGATTCCTTTTGCTTAATATATTTCTCGAATATTCAAATTAATATTTATATTCAGTGAAAATAAAATTTGAAAAAGCATTTGTCCTATGTTTTCGGTCAATAGAAAAATATAATTCTTTATTTTCAACTCATTAAACCACACTTAGCATTTCAAAACGAGTAAAAATCTTTAAAAATTAAGGCAAAATAAATACAATTTTATTTCTTATAGTTAAGTAATGGCAATAAAATCATGTTTTTCGTTGATTATATGTACAAAAATTATGCCAGAATCTTCCATTATATGTAAACTAAGTTCTAAATATTTAGATCAGTTTCTTTTATATTAAAAACTACACTTGAGACATTTTTTTCCCAAGGTTAATCGAAAAGTCTTGTTTATTTCTTCCTAAATTAAGTGATTAAGACACCCGTCTACTATCTTTTTTGATTTCGTGAAAGCATAGGTAATCATACTTAATTTCTCATTTGCTCCTCAAATCTAGATTATTATATTTATTTGAAAACAACAAAGTGCATCCAAAAGAAAAAGAAATAATGAAGGTTTCTAGAGAATTACATTTTCTCCCAGACTTTTGAAAATATTTTAAATTATTTTTCGTGCCGAAAACCCTATAGACGAATCATTAAAATAAACGTAAAGATATCTTTAAGAATCGGAGGAAAAGTGAAATTCGGCTGAAACCTTCATTATACAGAGTGTTTTGAAACTCGTAGGCAAAAATTTAAGGGGTGATAGAAAACAACTAAACAAGCAATTTTTACCATACAATGTATACGCGGAGAGCAAGAGATGAATCGCTAGATGGTGCTGTAATGAAAAGGCGTGGTGGCCATGACTCCTAAAATCTACGGTAGAAATGACGATGTGTAAGTAAACTTGCGCTTTTTGCTTTCCATTACAGCGCCGTCTAGAGGTTCATCGCTTACTCTCCGCCTTTGTGTTGAAAAATTGCTTGTTTAGATGTTTTCCATCACCCCTTAAATTTTTACCCGTGAGTTTCGAAACACCCTGTACTTTGTTCTTTTGGATGCAGTTTCTTACATTTGAATGAGTAAAATAGTCTAGGTTTGAGGAGGAAAGTAGAAATCCCTTAGAATTAACATGGAGTTCTCAAAATCACAATGGCTGATAATCGAGAACCTTCATTTATGTAATCCATGAGGGTAGACCTAATTTAATGATTAGGATGTGTTTCCAAATGACAGAGCACTGAATGATACAGAGCTTAACGAGGTCATTTTAATAATTGTAAACAGAGAGCATCTGATCAAAAATAAATAAAACTAGACTTTAATTTTCAATTATTTTAAATATATAAGGATTTGTTTATTTCACGAACAAATACAATTCTGTGTTGATTTTCTATCACAATAATGTCGATAATTACAATACAAAAATTAATAATGTTTCGCGTAGCATTCCTAATTGTGGTGTGTAATTCAGTGGATACTGTTTTGCAACTAATGAACAATGCACGAAAAACAAACGCAACTCGCATGGCCGAAGCAAATGAAGCTGCCATGGTTACCGTCGCAATTGATTTTAAAGACTCGTGTTAATGCGTATGTTTGGTATGTTATGTACGAACACTGCGCATTTATAAGTAGAGCAGAACTTTGGTAGGTCGAACCCTTTTACTTCAAATCTCTGGATAATCCGTATTCGTGAAGAAATGAATTTCTTAAATTTGAGAAGCAATCGACAAATTTTAATAATCACAGTTATTTGTTCATCGAAACATTTTGAAACATTTTTTTCTTTAGTGAAATCATCTAACAGCCATAAATGTATGAAGAAAAAAAATTGGGGTGAGAAGAGACTTGGAATGTATTGCTTGGCGCGACTTTTAATATCACGCCAAAATGGCGCATAAGGCGCGGTTTTCAAACACGAGGCCGTAACAACAGGAAGTAAGAGGGCGTTTTGTCCTAAGCACAAAAACATTGAAAAGTTGCGTTTTGAAGAAAACTTGGTAATAGCATAAAACACTTAAAACAAAGAAAAAACTCGTGATTTTCACATTCTTAGTCGTTTCAACTAGAAACAGGATGATGTCAGAAAGACTGTTTTCAAAGCATTGCAGTCGTAAAAAAGACTTGTTTAGATGAATTGAATAAAAGAAATCACTAAAAATGAATGGAAAAAATTACTGACTTTTAACGGTGACAATGAAACTCATATTCTGCCTGTCCAGACTGAATTTGCAATGACCGACCACATTTACCATACACTCGTTGTTTTCAAACCAGGAATAATTTCTGTCAACTCTTTTTATGTTGATTTTTCCTCCTTTTGGCAACATCAATCGATCCTTCGGCGTGTCTGGGTAACGAAGAAAATGATATTATCCCTAGGCAGTGTAATTTTGTAATGAACGAGATCACTTGACTTCTGACCATGTTTATCAAAAATTTTAGTCAAGTATGCAATCAACTATTTGGAACTAGTAATCGTGTTTTAGTAGGTTACCAGAAAAACGCTTATCAGAAGAAAGGTTACCAATTTGGTGATTTATTACCCAAAAAAAATTTCATCGTCAATCAGTACGATGAAATAGGATCCATCGATGATTTTATAAGAATTCTATGCAAAGGGGAGAAAAAAACTGATAAAGTAAAAGGAAATTAAAATGAAAAAATAAAATAGTTATGCAGGTCAACTCATACACATATTCAAAATTATTATCAAGTTTCACACGTGTATAGACTACTCTCTTTTCTAATTCGCTTAGTCTTTTCAATATGGATTCTAATAGTAAAATAATTTACAAAAAAGAAAAACTACTAAGGAACATGGCTAACTATAAGAAAATACAATGTTAAGTTTAAGGGGGAAATGACCACGTAGTATTAGGATTAATTGATAAAGACATAAGCGAGGTGTTATTGTACTACAATATTTAGCTCAATTTAATATGAAGGCTCATTGTGAAAGTTCGAATGAAAAACAAAATAAAATAAGCACTTTCTTTAATCCGGCTAGATAATTCAGCTCGGGAACATTGCCGTACCGGATTAGCGATTATCAAGCGTCAATATCGTTTTATTGGGAATACTAAATGTAAATTACTCTAGATAAACATTTTTAAACGATGAAAACATGTATTTAATGTATATATGCACATTCTCAACTTGAGCAAATGGTATAAATATCTAGAAAAGTATATCATTTTATTCTGTCAACTACAAAATTAAATTCAAACATTCAACATTAATTTAATTAAATATCCTGGTGTTGATAATAAAAAACACAGCAAAAAAGAAAAATAAATACCGTGCAATGATAGTTAAGACAAGTTGTGACGAGCTACTCTATTCCCATGATTTATTAGCATTTGTGTGATGAACAACTTCTGGCTTCGAGAACATTTTACTGCGCAGTATACTGTATATGCGCAGTTCTAATATTGTGCATACAGGATATGTAACCCTCTCGAAAACAAGAAATACTCTATTGAAATAAAAACTGATAGTTGCAATAAACACTAGGCGAAAATGTGAGCAGCACAGTGTCCTGAGTCGGCGACCTAGATGGAAAAAAAATCTGCCGAATCCACAAGAAAAATTCCGAAAGTGAACATCTCGACCAGTGTTGGATTGAAGAATGTGTCGGATTATCGAATACTATATCACCTAAATTCGACCGAAGATAATATGAATATTTTATAAGAATAAAGTTTTCGATATCACCTCATTCAAATTTCTGAAGCCGTTTTTGACCCCAGAAAAACTAACTTTTATAAAAACTCGATAGAGTTAATAGAATTTGGCAACATTTCGTATGTTTTGATTAATTATGCGTTTTTAAAGGAAAGAATTTAAAATTTAACTTTACCTGAAAGTAAATTTATGTTACATGTGTGTGTGCTATTCGATATATGTATATGTAATTAATACTTGAAACGTGCAATGAAATTAAAATAAAGTAATATAAAGCAGATTAAAACAAATTAAAAAAGTTTTTTAATATATATATATATATTACTATATTAAGAAGACAGTACTCAAAAAATGACCAAAATATTTTAAAAAATCATTGCCTTATTTTAAATTTGAGTATGTACAAAATTTCGTAGATCCGGCTGTATTGTACTTCTAGTTGTTTAAATTTTCTTTAATAGTGTACCATTTCATTTCATTGACTGACTTTTAACTGATTTTCTCAATCTTTTACTTGCGTGATAGTCATGTATATAAAATGTTATGACCACGTTTTTGTTATCGATACAAAGTTTTGAAATTTTTTTGGTGATTTTGCATAGCATGTGTGACAATTCTATTTATGGAATAAAGATTTGGATAAATATTTATTTTTTTAAGTCTGCAAAGTTCGATATAATTCTTCTCTTACTGTTTATTATTAAATTTATAGAAGTGGTAGAATTATTTATACATATATTAAAATGTTTTTAAAGAAGTAAAATTTTAAATAATTGTTAATTTAAAACCAATTTTTGTCTGAAATATGTATGATATATGTATTTAATTTAAACGATAAATAAAAACTTTTTCAAACAAATATCTAATTTTTAAAAACTTACGCACAGGATTTTGGGGCCCCTTAAGTCATAAATACATAAAACTTTGACGACTAGCACCTTCATAAGTTTATCAAAGCGTTAGTTAAGTTGTTTTCTAATTTTTCTTACAGAGATAATTCGTTAATAAGTTTTTATTTGTTTATTTATTCTTCCTGAGATACCTGCCATTCACTGGGATCAATTTCTATGGTGAGGTTCAAAAAGTTGTCAAACTGTATATGGTGTCTTTCTTCATACCCTTTACAGCAAAATATTTCACCTTGACTATCCTAAACAAGTGATTAAAAGCCTAATTTTTATAATGCCGTTAAATTTGAAGGTTAATCTGTACAACTGTCGACTGTATTTATGGTTTATGCAAAATGATTCAATTTGCAAATAAAATAAAAGACAGAACATTCATATTTTAATTCCAACGTTACAAAAATAATCATTAATCGCTTACTAAAAAGTGTAGCTATAAATAACGAGATTGACTCTGTAAAATATTTGATATTGATGTCTTACAAATTTACTTATATCACCTTCAATATGCATCTCTCCTCTATCTATACAACGGTCCGTGTGAATCTTTCAATGTTCGAAACAGTGTTGGAAGTTTTCTTCAGTCGGCTCCGTTAGGATTCATGCCGCTTTCCCTTCCACAGCTTCAACTGACTCAAGTCTTGTTCGTTGGAATGCAGTTTCGTCCTTACGAAACAGAATGGTATTTGCAGGGCTCAACATCTAAAGAATAACGCAGATAGTCTAGCACTGCGATGCTGTGCTTGGCAGGAAACCTCTTAGCAGACTATGTGGAATGAGCCGGCACATTGTCTTAGAGGAAATTTTTGCTGTACAGATCCTCTGTAAATTCCTACCATCTCCGCAATCGCACGAATACTTAACCAATGGTCATATCGAACCAGATTACGAGTTTTTCCGATATTATCATTCGCTTTTGTCGTAGAAGGGAGACCCATATCCTGAATTGTCTTCAACGTCTTCTTAACCATCATGAAAACGCTTAAATCACTCAAAAATACCTGCAAGCGATAAATATTTTTTGACATACAATTCATTCAATAAATTACAAATTTCAGGAGCGGGGTTTTCAAATTTCATATGAAATTTCCCAACAATTCGTTGATCACTTACCATTTTTCCGGCAAAATAAAAAAAAAATAATAACTTTAATTCAAACGAAAACTGCGAAAATATGGATTTATGTACAGAAGCGAGAGGAACTGCAATCAAAAGAGACGGTTTCAAGTTTAACAGCAGTCGGTTGCTGGTGTTTGGCTCATGCGTATTTCTTCTGTGGTCAGTCTCGTTCTTTTATAGCCACACCTCGAACAGTCATAAGTGAAGGCTTAAAAATAATTTAAGGCTCCGATCAGTTATCCATTTTGATATCGGGGACGCAATGTTGATGCTAAGGAATTTTTACTTTCTTCCGCGGAGCTAAACTCTTTTATCGATTTGAATATAATAAAGTGGATCAAAAAGAACAAAAAAAAAATGATGAAGGCTTGCGTGGAATTACATTCTTCATTCGAAGTTTTTCAAAAAATATTTTGGCTCTATTATAATTATTCATTTTTGGTTTTTGGGTTTTTTTTTTAAAAAAAAATATTTTAAATTATTTTCAAAAATCGGGGAGAAAATGTGGTTTCTCAAAACCCTTCATCGATTTTTGTTCTTTAGGGCGTACTTTTTGGCTTTCATTTAAATAAAGTGGTCTAGATTTGAGGAGAGGAAAGTAGGAATCTCATAGGTTTAAAACATAACGTTCAAAAAATCAAAATAGTTGGTAGCCGGTAGCCTTAAACTTCGTTATTTAGGTTATTAGATAAGTCATAAATTTATTCAGATTTATTGATTGAATTAAACGTTGCAATTAAAAGCAACGCGTATGCAATTGGTGATGGACCTCATGATCTTGAACTTTAGTCCAGTAACGAGAACAACACCCGAGCTAGCACCCTTCTTCCCCCCCCCTCCTACACTCTCCTATGTTCTACATTATCCCAACATCATTAGCGGCATCATACAGTTTTGTTGTAAGAAATATTGATAAAGGTTTCTATGTAGAAAAAGAAAATATTTTTAAAATTTTATTATTTTTATATATATAAAAAATATTTTTGTTCTTTTCTTGGACCTGTTCTTTATAAACACAATTGCTGTGGAAATCCAGCAAAATAAAATTTATTTAAAAAATTTTTAAATTACATGCTTGTCAAAATGAACTATTATTTGTCATTTACACAAAACCGAATATCAATATTTAACAGGTTGTTTATTCCGTATATTCGGTAAAAGAGCATGTTTCTTTATATTACTTAAATTTTTTAGAACTGATAGCGATATTAAAAAGTCAATTCCTTACGAAACGAATTTCTGAAATATAATTATATAACATATAAGTTATTAAAATTTTCTTATTCATTTTAAAATAATTTGAAGCTTGAAAAGTTAGTCCTTTTTGAAGTAATTCGGAAAAATAATTTGATCTGATGAGAGAAAATGAAAAGCCATCCGACATCTTGCACGCATGCGCAATATTCCAGTTTTTACTCTAGAAACGTTTTTTTTCGCTCTTCGGTTTAAAGTTCACGCTTTTTTCCCCCTCTTGGCAATGTTTTCGTTCTGTTTTCAACACTCTCTGTTCAAGAGGCAGAAAGGTCGAAAAGTCAAATACGTTTTCTCAAAATGAGATCTTCCGTTTACTTGTCTGTCAAAAAGAATCGTCACTTAAAACACCTTTTTTTTTTATCCATCCCTCGTTCCCTAAGATTAGTTTATTTTTCTTTCCACGGGCTTAAGATTTTTCAACAACCGCCGTGTTTTCTCTTCTTACCGTTTTAAGAAAACACGGTGTCGTTGTTGAACAATAACTCCAGCGCCTTGTCGTGTAAGGAAAAACATGGCGATAAGTATGATTGACATTTTTTTTCCTTCACCGAATACGAGATTTTTGACAGATACGGGGGTTGTATTTCTGAGGGAAACGCCCAAGATTTTGAATTCGTTTTCTAGAAATGTAGGGGACCTTTAACCTTAAGGGTGTCTTCGAAAATAAGACAGAACATTTTTTCAGATCTAAAAATAAAGCTGTAATAAATTTATCTCCTAACAATAAGTGACATATCCAGCTATATGCGGAAGTTTACTATTTTTTTTCAGTAAGGCTTCATTCTGAAATTGACACTCAGGTAACCCCCGTATAACACGGGAGTTAAGTTCCAAAAAATTGCCGTGTTGCACGCGAATATAAAACAAAGAACTGGTACGAAAAAGAGGATTAGGTTCTAAAATTGAAAAATATGATATATTTTTTCATAACTAAGATAAAAATATCTTTACTGAAATTTTCTTGAGAAGTAATATATATTGATATGAACTAAACAATGTTTTCTGCGCCATCACTAAGCACTGATAACTGACGGCGTTTTGTTTTTGGCAAGATATCTTCATCCCCTGAGTATTTTTATGCATTATCTTTAGATCCATGCTATACCTTTTGTAAAAAATCTGTTACTTTAGATTCCTTTCTTTCAGTTTCAAGATATTAATCCATTTCTTTGGATGGTGCTAAGCATTTACGAAGTTCTCTTTAAAGTCTTATGGTTTTTTTTTTTTTTTTTTTTTTTGAACAGTCTGCACTAATGAAATATGATTAACTGCTCGACTAAACCTAGGACTTTATTTATGCTTCGTAAACCTTATAACTTATTATGCTGTCATCCTCTGAGTTTTATCATGAATTCCTACCCAAGTTGCTACATTAATTTCTTCTTTAACCAGTATTTCTTGGATATCTTGCGCAGTCATATCGTCAAAATTTTTCCCTCCTGGAGACTTAGCAGCTTCTACCACTGCATCCATTCCGTTTCCTGCTGTCTGATCAAATTTTCACTTTTCGCTGAATCTGGCCATACCTTTTACCAACAACCATTTAGTGTCGTCTGTTTCATTTCTCTGATGGATGAATTTATTAGATGGATAAATGTTAGAGTGAATGCGTGTTATATAAGCACCGTATTACATGGGGTTGTTCCCAATGCTCGAGCCGCGTTAGATGGAATCCGTCCTATAAAAGTGCTGTGTCTTACGGAAGTTACCTGTATAAAATTCCAATAGGTTTTCAGCTTCCTTAAAACTAAATCTCTATCCGTTTGTTCCAGAATGTATGAAAAAATATTCTCATAAAATTGCATAAACATTTACTCGCTGTTGAAAATTCCAATTACGAGATTTCAGGGCTCTTAAACTTCAAAATTTTGGATGTTTTGATAAAAAATATATGTAAGAACACTATCTTTTCTAAACATTTGGATGTCAAAAGTTTAATGATTCTACTATTACTTCCAGAGTTATCGAGAAAAAACTAAACATTTTGGTTAGACTGGTTTTTTCTCCCCTTCAAACTTTCTTCATTTTTCTCCTAACATAAGAATTTAGCTTGAGTACACGATTTCTCAGGAACTGTTAATCATATCAGTTTTATATTTCATAAACATGTTGAAAATAAGCTTATTTATGTGTGACTTTTACATCAATCTTTAGTCAAATTAATTACAGAAAAAATGTTACATTAATTTTATCTGAATTTTTTTTTTTTTAATTTCATAATTTCTAAATAATTGCATTAAATTTTTTTTTTCCTCTAAATATTTTAAAATGTATAAATAATTTTAAAAATGAATATTTTTCTATGAAATAAAATAGCTTTTGAAAATTTTGATCTTGAATTATAAAATATCGATTTTCATTATTTTGAAAAAGTGTCCTTTTTTTTTAGTATATTTTTTCTTATATTTTTTTGTATACTTTTCAGGTTTCTTTAAAATAATACGAAAATATAAAAATTAATATAAATACATATTAATATACAGTGGCTCAAACAATTGAGGATACACCTTACTTTCACTTGATAAATCCAACTTTTAATGAAAATAACACATTAACTAGAATAGAAGACGTATTTTTACTTTTACACGTAATAAAAGGGTTAATTTACAGTAAAAATAACGAAAATCAACAAAAAAATATCTAAAATTAAAAGTATCACAAATATTTGAAGTAAACATAGACAGATCTTTACCTCAAAAAATTAAGGATACACCAAAGAAATTTTTTCGATATATTACATGCATAGACAGTATTTTGTTGCATGTCCTTCGGCTTTTATAATGTCCTCCAAACGTCTTGGTACCGATTCGACCAATTTTTTAGTGGTATCTGGAGATATTTTATCCCATTCTTCTTGTAACACTTGCTTTAAATGGGCTTTGTTTCTAATCTGGTGTTTTTGGACCGCTGTTTCTAGTGTGGCCCACAAATTTTCTATGACATTGATGTCAGGGGACTGTGGCGGTGTGTGCAATTGCTGTTTACAATGAAAAAGACACCACATTTTGACATTACGTGCCGTGTGTTTGGGGTCGTTGTCGTGCTGAAATATAAAATTTCCATCTAAACCCAATTTTTGTGCACTTTCTTTAAGATTGTTGCGGAGTATGTCTATATAAAGCTTATGATCCATTATACCATCTATAAAAACTAAATTTCCTACCCCATTTGCAGCCATACAACCCCAAACCATGACGGAGCCACCCCCATGTTTAACTGTAGGACGTAAATTTTTTGGATCCAAAGCGGTGTTCGGCTTTCTCCAAACGGTGTGACGACCATCGCTTCCAAAAATGTTGAATTTACTTTCATCACTAAATATAACTTTCTTCCAAAAGTTTTCTGTCTTCAACTGATGAGTTTTTGCAAACTCCAAACGCTTTTTCTGATTTTGTAAGCTTATGAAAGGTTTCTTTCTAGCTACTCGACTGCTATATCCAGCATGTCTAATCACATTTCTCACAGTTTCAGCACTTACACTTCTGCAGATTATTCGAGAAGTTTCTGCAGCTAGTTTGACTGCACTCAGTTTAGGATTAATCTTGATATCTTTTAAAATTTTCCTTTTAGCTACATCACTCAGAATACTTTTCCTTCCTCTTCCACTCTTATTTTGAATTAATCCATCGCGTTTAAATTTCCCAATGATTTTCTGGACACATGAGTGACTTCTACCGACAATTTCAGCTATTTCACGATAAGAATTTCCCTTCTTAAATAACCTTAATATAAATTTTCTTACATCAATACTAGTCTTTTTCCGAGGAGCCATTTTCCATTTAAAATTACAGCTTTATATTCTCATAACCAACTTCAAAAGACAAAATAACAGTTGAAAAAGTTCAGGATAAAATTTTCCAAACCTAGATTATTAGTAGCAAGCAAAAAGAAATCAAGTGGTAGTTAAACAAAAATTTCATTTGTGTATCCTCAATTTTTTGAGGTAAAAATCTGCTTATGTTTATTTGAAATGCCTCTAAAAAGTTTTATTTTAGAATTTTGTCGTTGATTTTTCTTTATTTTTACTGTTAATTAAACCTTTTGTTATGTCTAAGAATAAAAATTTGTTTGGACTTCTGGTTAAGGTGTTATTTTGATTGAAAGTTGGATTTATCAAGTGAAAGTAAGGTGTATCCTCAATTGTTTGAGCCACTGTATAATATACACAAACAGTTTGTAATGTCAGCTACATTTCATTGGTTAGTTATGCTGGTTTGAAAAAAGGTATTTTTTCGACTACATGTATACTACTCGCACTTAAGAGCCCTGAAATACGTTAATAATTTTATCGAAATGTTCAGTAAATTGATGTGATACTTTTCAAACAATTGTTATCAATTATATTTGTTTGAATGAAATTGTTAGCTATTTAACAGTAAATGTTTGCTTACTTGTAATGTATTAAACACTGTTGAGGATTGTAATTCTAAAGTTTGAATTCTAGTTTCTAGTTCGCTGCCTTATTTTCGGATACAGTGACATATAGTAATCAATTCTAATTCTAGTTGTGATTTCGCATTAGAGTTATGTTGGCTAATCAATGTATTTCTTCATTAAATCTTTCAGACGTGTATTGATTGAGTGCAATTCGCAACAGCTGGAAATATTTCATGATTCATCGCAACAATGCGTTAAATTATTTATGACCATATTTTATACCAATACTAATAATAATTTACATACACAAATTTTATTTCAATAAACTGTATTTGCATTATTTAAATCATTTTGCAAAAACTGCGTTAAACACCGTTATTCCATATAAAAATTTTCAAATGCGACATCCCTGAGAGTCTTGTCATCTCAGTCCCCTTGTCTACTTAAAGTAACTACGATCATCACTCACCCGAAACACCCTAGTGGTCTTTTCCCTTTTATTTTTACTTTAAGGATCTTTGGTAAAAACGGGTGCCGTGACCCAGGGATACCCTAACGTTTCTTCTATATTTTCGACCCTTGCTCTTGTCAACGACATCTTTTGTCAATTTTTTCAAATTTCTAAATCACAATCACACCTTATCTGCTGTAGTTATAGTCACATTCGGCTCTGGTTCCTCTAAATTCTACAATCACATCGCACACATCATAAATGCTACAATGATAATCTGATTAGATCTTTTTCATAAAAAAAAATTACATAAAATGAACAATTTGAATTTAGATAAAAGATTGACTTTCTTATAAAGAACATATGAATGCTACATTTCAAAATATGTACATATTTGGAAAAGTATAAAATGGAATCAAAATAGCCTCATAGCCCATAAAACCATACTACAACGTCAGTACAACAATTTTGTACTTTTGCCAAAATGCAAACTCTACACTCTGGAATGAACAAGTGAATTGTCAAAATCCCACATAACTGACAAGGGATATTGAAATTAAAAATTACTATTGAAAACCGAATAAAAACATACAAAATTAAAAATTAATTAAAAGAAATCCTAAAAGAAAAGAAAAAACTAATTAAATACGATATTTCAAAATTCAAGAAAATCAAAATATAAAGCAATGCTATCAAGCAAACTAATTCATAATGAAATCGAAAAATAAAAATAAACTCCCTCTCTCTCTCTCTCTCTCTTTATATATACATGTGTGTGCGTAAACGAGGGAGGTGTGGCTATTAAATTACGAGACTGGCGCTGCTACAGAAGAAGTACGTATCCACAAACGATAGTTACCGGCTGCTGTGTTAAGCGTGAAGCCATCTCTTTCGAATGCAGTGCCTCTCGCTTCCGTAAACAAAACTGTATAACTGTAGCCTTCTTCGCATTGGAGGGTTTTTTTTTTTTTTTTTTTTTTTTTTTTCTTTTTAGCCAGGAAAATGATAAGTGTAACAATATATCAACGAATTGTGAAATTTCATATGAAATTTATAATTTATTGAAAGAAGTGCATATCAATAAATATTTCTCGCTTGCACGTGTTTTTGAGTGGTTTAAGCGTTTTCAACATGGCCGAGAAGACGTTGAAGATGATTCACTCCCGGATTGCCCTTACTCGTCAAAAATGGAGGGTAATATCGAAAAAAATAGGTTCTGATCGTCTGATCGTCGTTTAAGAATTCAAGCGATTGTTGAGACTGTAGGAATCGAGCCCGCACGGCAAATTTTACATGATAATTTTAACATTCAAAAAGTGTGTGCCCAAATGGTGCTTAAAATTCTCACGTTTCAACAATAAGAAGCTCACAAAAATGCTTGCACTAAAACTTTGTTTACCATTGAAAAGAACCCAAACTTAATGGAAAGAATAATAAGGTGGGACGAATTGTGGTTGCTTATTTATGTTCCTGAAACGAAGCGCCAATTCAAGAAGAGCCCATCTTCATCGAGAGCCATAAAGGATAGAATGAACAAAATCAAATTCAAAGAAATGATTTTTTTTTCCAATATTCATGGGATTGTGTACCTTCACTGGATTCCTGAAGGTCAAACTGCAAATCATCTCTACTACATTCTCTACTGTTACTACCCTCTCGTTCATGCTGAGCTCCGTGAAAGAATGAGATTTAAAAAAATAAGACTTGAATTGTGGCAGGACAAGTCCTTCCGCATTGTCTGTCAAGAAGTTTCTAGACCAAGTGCAGCACCCCAGAGTTAGAGAATGAACATTATTCACCGGATCTTGCTCCATGCGAATTATATCCGTTTCTTAAGATGAAATCTGCATCAAAATGAATAATATTTGAGTCCGTGGAAGCTGTGAAAGAGAAAGCGACAGGCATCCTGAAAGAGATGAAAGATGAAGATTTCCAGCACTGCTTGAAACAATGGAAGATTCCCATAGAGCGTAGTAGGGATAAAGGATGTTTGTATAATGAAGGTGATAATAAATTAAGATGTCTGAAATCAAAATAAAATGTTTTACAGTGTCAGGTTTGTTACTGAATAATCCCATGCATGTAAAATAAATATATATGCACGCCTACATACATAAAAGTAGCATCAAACTTTTCTCATAAATTTGGTTTATAATTATGTTGTTCTAAAGCTATATAACATGTAATTTTAGATCAGCCACTCAAGCTAAAACCATAGTATAGGTGACAAGAATAATATTTAATTTGTTATTTGAGTAATAAAAATTATCACGAGTTTCTCGTTCGATGAATCAGGTACTCATAAATCATGTTTTCGCCGCGTCATCATAAATCAAAAGTACAGCTTTGAAATATTCGTTCGGCGACTTGAAAGGAATGAGAAAAAAAAAGTTTCTCTATTTTTTGATTGAAAAAAAGTAATGAGTTAAAAGTTTCGGGAAAAAATTAAATTGATTTATTTTCGAAATTAATTTTTTCTCTTATCTGTTCATCGCACTGAGAATTCGAACTGTGTATTCTCTGGCCTCTCTTAGATATTAGAAAACTGGATTTTGTTTAATCGAAATTTCACTTGAGTTAGACTAGAAATGAGCTTCACTATTTTGAATTGTACAAATGTAAGCCCAGCGGAGGCTCCCTTCTACAACGACAGAAATAATAGATTTTAATAATAGACCCCACAGGGAATTCCTATGCCGCACGGTTGTCTAAAGCGTTAACAAAGACTAGTGGTCAAGGTTTATTTGGACCCACAGATTGGAAGTTCGGATCGCTGCATTCACTAAGGTAAGCCGATCATCCGACACGAAATAAAAAAAAACTGTTTTATAAAGAGGTGGGGTGACAACATCTCTACTGAAGTGCTGATCCAAGATATGAACACTAAATGGCAACACAATTTTGAACTACTGGTTTTCTATACCCCGACGCAAACTTGCCTCTGTATAAGAAATTAAGACATACTCTCAAAAATTACAATTAATACGGTACCGGCTAAGGCGTCTACGTGAAAAGATCCCATCTCAATTAGAAACTGCCGATGACGTTTGTGGAAACTCACCGAAGGACACTTAATGCAACAGGGGATGTATATCAATTTCAGTAACAGTTGGAAAAATAATTTTTCTAAATATCATTCAAATAGTCTTTAAAATGTAAAAAAAAGAAACCCTCTTCCCCCGATTGTTTTGTAACATTGTAATTACATGGGAGAAGAGTAATCGGCGACTTTCTCTTCAACAACTGCAAGAATAAAAGCGCTTCACAACAGATCCGGCAAGGAACTTCCTTTCGACTTGGTTATCTAAGACGTCAATAACGAGGACGGGCAAGTTTACTTTGGACCCAAAGGCTGGGAACTCGAATCGTCCTGATGTGGCGGCTTCCTACGTCATTTTTGACGTCATTTTGACTGTGGAGGTGTAAAGAGATTTGAAGGAAAGGAGGCAAACGATATTTTCTCCACTCACTTAAGTTTTAAATTTGTAAATGTTAAGTTTGAAATAAATAAACAGTTCTTTGCCTCTCAAAAAAAAAAAAAAATAGTAAGTATTACGAAAAAATCGTTTGCTTAAATGATTATGGAATAGATTTGCTCCTGTGCGATTGGCAACAAAAACATTCTTATTATTATGTGTTGTTCTATAAAATATTCAACTGGTCTACTTTTGCAATGATTGAAGATGTTTCTGTTTGCATTAAAATAAGTATTATTTAAAATCTCCAACATTTGAAATTTCTTTTACATGGAATGTAGTTCGTTTTCGGTGTGTCTAATTAATTTATTGGAACAGTTTTGTGCAGCTAAAGTGAAATGATTGTATGTAATAGCTCTCCGGAACAACAGAAAAGTTGTTTGCATTCCGCACACCTTCTGAAAGGAAATTATGGGGAATTGACGGTTTTATCAACACACTCCTTCCCCATACTGACACCAAAAGTCATGGTTGTGGGGGGGAGCAATCCTCCAAAAGAGGCAAAAAATTCTGGCACCAAAACGCCAAAAAACAGCCGCTCCACGTATCTCCACAAAAAAACAAAGGATAAATTTGAAGCCAAGTTAGACTCAATATGCAAGGAACATCTATTGGAATGAATGATTTGGGTGGAACTGCGTCTTGAAACCTCAACCTCCATTTATTCATTCTCTATACTTCTTCCTAAGTATAAGTGTTCGAAATTGGTTGCAAAAATAGCCATATATAATAATAAAAATTTTAAGTTAGCAATAATGACAAAAAAAATAGTTATTCTACGACACAAAATTTAGTATTTCTTAGCGGTTATATAAAAATAATATAATTTAAATAAAATTCACTTATGTGATTTTAAAACTATACTTAATTTTCTCAGTCACGTAAGAATTCCTTTTTACGTGATTGTGAAAAAACTAACCTCAAAAAAAAAAGAAAAAAAAATTCTAAATATGTATGTATATCTGTAAGCAATAAACATATTCGTAAGATGTGAAAAAAACGAGGAGGGGGGGGGGCTTGAAAAGTACCTGCGTCGGATGACAGATGTCGTTTCCAATACAAGTTGGTATTACCATTGAGGCTGCTTTTTGTTAAACTCTATCAAAAAGGATACTGATTTATTGGTTAATTTTGATTTTGGCAACAAATGGCTACCAAATCGAAATTAGATCAGTTTTTTGCCGCATGTTCGTTTTCATGAGAGGAGTTATAACAGAAATCTCTTGGTAACATATAATTAGTTTAAGTTTATTTAATATTTGTTTGTACATTAAGCAAAAAAAGTGGGTCAAAACATTGCGACTTCGACTATACACTTGCCTTGATTCAACTAACATGGGAATATGCTTTCTGATATTTATGTTAATTTTCAACTTATTTCCAACCAAATGAAACCTGATTATTCAAATTAGATCAACGTAAGTGTGATGAACAGATTTAAAAGAAAACGTATAAACCCAACAAAGAATTGAAGACAAGGGGCGGAAATGAATTAGTAATAAATTTAATAGTAATAAATAGTGCGTAGACGTAGTGGACTTGAATGAATCTACATAGATTGTTGTCGAAAAAGAATCTAAGATCTCTCGGAGTGAGTACAAGCTTAAGAAACCTCTCGAATTCCTTGTCGTCACAAATTGACTTGCTCGGAACCAAGTACGAGAGAAAGCATGATCTTTAATATTAACATTAGATTAGATTACAAGCGATTTGATATAGAATAGAATGAGAGAAAGTATTTAAGCATATTCCTTATTTAGGTAATATTAATAAAATGAACTATATTATGGTTTGTTTTCCTCTTTGTTTGATTGAGTAAATTAGTGGCTTTAATAATAGACCTATAATGGATGGTGAATTACACGACAATCAGTGAATGTTACGCCGTGGGCATTAGAATAATATGAAATATCACAAATTCTGAGGGAAAAAGGCCAATATGACGGCTCTCTTTTACAACAATGCCTGTAGTTAAAATACCTTAATAACTAGCCCTATTAGTACATCTTTCTTAGCCTTATTCATAAGAGCGCTGCAAAAAGCCAGCGGTCAAATGTTCTTCGGACCCAGTGGTAAAAGGTTTAAAACGCCGTCGGCACTCCAAAGTCAACCAAAAGTCCTACAAGCACTCTCATCTCTCTCCTTCCGGCTTATTATAACGGAACTAAAAGTAATAAACTAGTAAAACTGGCATCAAGATTCATAGTTGTAATGAAAACAGCAATTCTGATCAAATTCTGCTTATTCTGCGGCGACTCTCTTCCACAACAACGTTAGAAATTAAAACGCTTTACTTAACCAGCCAGATGAGACGTCTTTACAGCCTGGTTTGTAGGAGCTCATTTTTCGGACCCACTGGTTTAGGGTTCGAAACAACGCTGCCGCATTAAGATCAACTCACTCTCTCCCTCTTCCCGGCATAGAATAACATCCCCCGATGTTTCGTCCAGCGCCGACTTGGCTTAAAAGATACTTATATAACTATAATTATTCTGTTTTATTACGGTTAATTTAAAATACCCAAGTTAATATTTACAAAATTAAGTGCTTGTCACACTTCCACTTTCTATGCATTTTGAGGCGCATGTCGCACGCTAAAAAAGTACTGGAATGTCCTTGGACACGACGCTCTAATGGAACGTTTTGTAGAACTCTGAATGTCTCTTCTCTTTGGAAATTTTAGTCTAAATGGAATTGACCATGCCTCTTCCAAAACCACGGGACATATTCCTCTGTTTTGGTTGGATAACTGAAAGTGATAAAACAGTTATTGATCCTGAGCACTCCAACTGGAGCAGAAATTGACACCTGCTAAACTGGACACCTGATGTGTGGGTGTTCTCGGTTCCCAGGAGAATCGGATTCTATAAGGTCAAAGTTCATAAGAAATGGAAATGTTGTTTTCCCTTTCTCACGAGTCCAGATGTTTTTTATGAGGACCTTATCTGGATGTAAGGGGGATCACTAACGAATTGGTTAAGTGTGGTCGCCGCATAGTATACGGCGACTCTCTTCCACAACAACGTTAGAAATGAAAACGCCTTACTTAAGCAGCCAGATGAAACATCTTTTCAGCCTGGTTAGTAGGAGCCCCTTCTTTGGACCCACTGGTCCAGGATTCGAAACAACACTGCCACATCAAGGTCAACTCATACTCTCCCTCTCCTCGGAGTCGAAAAACCACCGATCACCGAATTTTTTTTTTTTTTTTTTTTTTTTTTTTTTTTTTTATAAAAGAAAGGGAAATTTACATACAGATTATGAATGCCATCGAATGGCGAGAGTTACAAATTTTGAGATTAATAACGTATTTCTGACCATCAAGGCCAGAGAGAAAGAGAGAGAGTTTAACCTTGCTTCGCATTTTTATGGAGGCATTTCTTTAGGTCATGTGTATTGAAAGAAGGGATTCTGAAGGAATTCTACTGAAGACGCAGAGTCTGGTAAGGATTATCCTTACAGCTCCGAGACAGTGGCAAGGTAGATTTAGCAGATTTTACGGGCGTGTGATCGCATAAATTAAAGGATAAATGGGAATCATATCAGAAAATAAAAATGAACTATTTGCTATGAGTTATAGAAAGGGGGAATTAGAAAGTTAAACTATTTAAGTGAAATCATTATATATAATGTCTATTAATCTATTATGCGACAAAAATGTTTTTAATGCAAGAGAATTATTCTAAATAGATAATGTAAAGAAATTAAAGTAATGTCTGATTGTAACACAAAGATGTAAATGCAACATGTTATCAAGCTTTTTTCACGGTTGTGCACCAGAGAATTTCTAATACGCAAATCACCTAAAAACGTACTCGAGATTGAATTAAACGCTAAACGACTCAAATCAGATTGCGCTCTCTTTATTTATTGCATTAATACACAGAATTCAAGACACATACTAACAAGACAACAAACAAAAAACCAAGAAACTCAATCTCTTTTCTAGACCGTAAACTACAATTCTAAAAAAATGCCAGAGAATGGTGCGTTTTTTTTAACAACAACAAATCCGATTTGCATAGTCAGAGAAAGGAAGAAGAGCACAAATTGAAAACCTCCATTTTTTATATCCAATAAAAATTCCGGACATATCCTTGCCGGATATGCGAAACTCGAGACAATCCAAAAAAGGGGGAGCTGCTTCTTTTTTTTTATCCGGAACTTTAATTCTATTTCGTCTGGTGCACCCCCTACAGAAGCACAAATATGAAGGGAAGGGAGGGTCGGTGATATAACTGACAATGGAGGGACGTGTCTAGAAGGGGGGAACAGGAAAAAGGTGGGGTTGTGGACCCACCCTTTTTTGGTGAAGAAAGGGGGATTATATATCACCCCCTGCTTTGGTTTGTGTTTTTGGCTAGATTCTCTCCAAATTTAACTGGTGAAAAATGTGCTATGGAGAAAAAGACAAAGGCTTCTTTTATTCCAAAATTGAATACACTTCTCAATGCTTCTCTGATAAAGGTTCATTAATGGAAAAAAAAATAATTTCAATAAGCAATTGTGGATTGTTCTTTTCAAGATTACAGCTAAGAAATTATTTTCTGCTGCTTAATTTTAATTTTAAAGAATTAATATGATGATCGAAATAACTAATAACACACAGGGGAGTTACAATGATCGGTTTGTTGAAATGAACTATTTTCGTAGCAGTTGTTTGATGCAGTCCAAATACCCGCACAAACTAGACTGGCCTAAAATATCCTAATTCGGGCCTTTATAGCATTACCTGGAATCCGGCAGGCATGATACGCATTATGTTACACATATGCTTCAGGCGTAGCTATTGAACATACTAAGTAAAATTGAAGCATATGAATCACAGAATTAGAATATCAAAAATAAGTTACAATAACAATTTTTTTCGGTGAAATACGAGAGAAATAATGTAAATTATTTATTGAAAAGGTAAGAAATATGTATTAATTTATACCATTTTCAGTGAAATAAATTTAATTATAACCACTTCGTTTTCTCACACTTTTATGTAATGCAACCACATTTGGTTAAGGATTTCATCTCTCCTGAAGATTGTTAAATAAAACTGTGTCGTGCTGCACTTAATAAATAAATTTAATTATGCGTCCATTACATTTTTGTTCTGGTACAGTTTTATGTAAAACAGCAATACTTATTTATGGATTTTTCCCCCCGAAAAAGTGGAAAATGTAACCGACCATGACTGGGCTGACATATAAGGTGATATTAACGGGAAAAGAACGAATTTATTTCCAAAAATGAATTCCTCTTAGGACTCTGGTTCAAGCACCAATTCCAGTAAATATTATGGCTTATTAGCTTGGAGAGAGTTATGTGCGTATTAAATTAAATTTGGTTTCAATACTCACACTTTTGGGGATAGAAGCTTGTTAGTGAAGACTTATCTCGTGGTCCCTTATAAAATATAATGAAGAGTAAAAATACTTCTGTCCTAACCAAAGGCCTTTTGTGCATTTCTAGTTCGATGATGAATTGGCATATTCAAAAAACCATATATTTCTGTTATACAGAATTAAAAGTATAAGATTTAAAAAATATGCCAGTTGCAAAAAAAAAATTAATTAGCAACAAATTAGGTAAAATGTTTAAAAAGTTGCACAGTACTGAAGGAATGAAAAAAAAATCTTTTTTGCTGAAAAGAAAATTAAAGCAATTATATATATATAATATATAAATAATTATGTATGTATGTGTATATATTAGGCATACCGGAAAGTTATACACGTTATGTTATGAAAGTTATGTTATACCGTTTTCTTACTTTAAATTCAAAGAGATACATATTTACCAATTTTTATTTTTAATCAATTATGTAATCTTCCTCATTATCAACAACCTTTTGCCATCTAGTGAGCAAGTTTTCAATGCCGGATCGATAAAAATCAATTGGTTTTTGAGCAAAATATCTGGATATGGTATTTTGGACATCATCCGAATTTTCAAATGTATTGCAACTTAGAAATTGTTGCAGTGATCGGAATAAATGAAAATCAAACGGCGCAATATTTGGCGAGTATGGTAGGTGAGGCAATATCTCCCATCCCAGTTCATAAATTTTTTTCTAGGGTTCGTCTTGCGTAGTGTGGTCCTGCATTATCGTGTTGCAGAATGACACCTGTTCTGTTGACGGTCGCTGGGCAATTTTCAATTAAAGATTGATTTACTAGATCCAATTGTTCACAGTAAATGTCTGCATTCATAGTTTGTCTAAGTTTCAGCACTTCAAAATAAACAACCTCGTGAATACTCCACCAAACGCAAAAAAAGCGCCTTAGTTGTACTTCTTGGCAATTCATTTGAAGAGAGCTACTGCTTCTTGCGAGGATTATCATAGAGGACACATTTTTCATCTCCAGGGATCAAGCAATCAAAAAACTCTTCTGCATTGTTCCGCTGAAGCAATGTGGTGGATCGGTTAGCTTTGTTTTCTTCGGATAGATTATGCGGTACTCTAACACTTGCTCTGCTTAGATGGTCGAAAAAGGTTAGGTAAGAGTGTTTGACTGTTCCTCGATTGTCTGACACGGATTTGCTTCCCTTTCCTGCTCTTAACATGTCATTGTCTAAAGTTGTTGAGCTTCCTGATCAGTACGAGTCAAGTATTTACAAGTAAGCAAGTCACTCTAACCTTAAAATGTCTTTAAGACGACTTTGAAGTACACAATGACTAATGGATATCGACATCCACAGAAACGGACAGAACTTTCCGGTAGACCTAACATATATATATATGAAAAGTAACAATCCTGTCGACTTTAAAATGTAATGATCTTACCTGCTTTAAATGTAACATTATACCATCTTTATGTTCATAAAGAAGTCGAAACCAATTTCAGTTTTACAGAATTATTTTATTGCACTGGAGAGAGAAAGAGAGACCATTTCCACTACGCAGTTGGTTATAGGCTATTGCATCATTAGATAGCAAGAAGATGAAAGAAGAGATGTATGAAAAAGCATATGGAGAGAGCGTTTTTCGTTCTGTTTTTGGTTATATACGAGGGAAAATTCCCATGAAACGTCAGTATCAAGTGGTATGATGGAGGGATTTCTGGGGAAATATCATAATAGACAGGGAATTAAAAGGGATTGTTTTTGACAGATTTATAATTGGTTTAAGCGGAATTAAGAGCACGTGATGTAATAAATAAAAGGATACTTTGGAAAGGGATCAGGAAATACAATGAACTCTTTACTTTTCTATTAGAGAATAAGATAAATTAGAAAGTTAAGTTATTATTAAGAGTAATTATTGAATTAAAGTTATTGAATTTTAACGCATGTTTTAATTCATTGTGACACAATGATGGAACTTAAAATAAATTATTTGAATTATTAATTTTAAGTAAATACAGTTAAAATACAATATAAATTTATGGTTTAATTTAAATTATCAGATTAAAAGTTCCACTTAAAAATTATTTATTTTTCTAATTTTTCCCATATTTAACTCACAGAAAATTTTTATTTTCTGATACAATTCCAATTTATCCTTTAATTTATGGGACCACGCACTTGTAAAATCTGCTAAATAAACATTTTCCATGGTCTTAAATCGGTTGTGAAAATCCCTAAACGACTGGGGGGCTCCACCAGAAATCCCTGAAAATCCCTTCATCCGATATCACGTTATTAATACCATGATCTAAAGAAATCCCTTCATATAAATTTTAAGCAAAGTAAAATTGTCTCTTCCTCGCTCTATATTACACACACATATATATATATATATATATATATATATATATATATATATATATTGATTCCAGGTATATATATTTATACCTTTGATGAGAGAGGCCATTTTACATACATTTTGAGAAGATCAGCAGAGCGGCTCTGACCTTCATGACTAGAGTGAATGAGAGAGAATTTTACCTTCCTTCAAGTTTATACGGGGGATTTCTTTAAATCATGTAATAATCACGTGGTTTCGGATGAAGGGTTTTCTTCTGGAGACACGTAGTTTTGTAGAAATTATCCCTTTCGATATAGCATCATGTGAAAAGTTGATTTAGCAGATTTTACGAGAGCATGATCCCATAAATTAAAGGATAAATTAAATTGGTATCAGAAAAGAAAAATGAATACTTTCTTGTGAGATAAAAAATGCGAAAAATTAGAAAATTAAAGTATTTTTTAAGTGAAATCATTACTTACGGATATATAAATTTAAACTATTATGCTTTAGAAAAATAATTATCTGTAATAACTATTATATTATAAATTTTTTGGATTATATAAAGTTTTTTTAAGAAAATTATTATTTCAATTCTTATACATATTGTATGTATTTATATTATTCTAATACATATTGTATGTATTTATATTATTCTAATACATATTGTCTGTATCTTCTGGTTTTATTCTTGTGTTACTGATTTCTATTTTATGGAATTAAATTTAATTATAAAGAACCCTTATTTAGAACATGTAATTTTTTTTTACAATATACATTTTTTATAATTATATTTTCTTGTGTAATAGATTTCTTCAGTGCTGTTAAAAGTTATGGGATTTATAATTTCTGACCTTATTTCATAAAATCAGTTAAGTAGATCAAAATAATCTATTTTTCTTAATTGACATAATTTTTTTTTTCGATCTTTTTCCCTTCCAAAGAAACTTCGGACTTATAAAATAATAAGATTTTTATATCTTATTTCTAAATCAAAGAACCATCTGCAAGAATTACGTATGCAACGTTTTTGCAAAAACAAAACTTGCGAAAGAAAAATAAACTGGTTTATAATTCGTTTTCATTCACCTGAAATCTTCAAATTCACCGACCCGTTCACTGCGACTTAGTTAAATGAATTGAAAAATAAACTATTTTCAGTCACAGCAGAAACAGAATTTCTCAACTCTACTGACGTCTTTGCATCTGCTTTCATCGCTCTCTCGCTGTAATAGTTTAATCAATTTGGTTTGATTTTTTCGACTATTTTGCTTATTTTCGTGGAAATTTTCAAACGTGTTTTTCACTTAATTTTCCGTTAAGTAGATTATGTTTTTAAGCAAGTTTTTTACCTGATTGATTTTTTATTTTTATTTTTCCAGATAAATACTTTAAAAGTAAATAAGCTTAAAATAATAAATAAACATATATATATATATATAGCAAAGCATCTAATTTAAAGTTTATTCAATAATTCAAAATTTTCCGTTTCTTAATTGAATGGATGATGACTTTGATATATCTTACACTTTTTTAACAGTTTTGTCAGTTAACATTGGAGGTACTGAGTACAATATGATGCAGTATGGCGGAGGAAGTAAGTATTCACAAATGGGGTAACTTAGTTATATTTTTTGACTATACACCTCAAATAAAATTTTGAACAAAATATTATGTACAATGCGAATTACTAACCATAGCCTAGAATTAAACAATTTTCATTCAAATATATCTCTAAATATACCTTACTCATTCAGTATTATAAACTCATAAGTTCCGTGGATAACCTACCAATTGTACAACTATGTGGCGACTATCCGTGTCTCTACGGTTCGTTTCCTCATTTCCCACTTCACTTCAGATCTACAAGAAGCACTCATCACTCTAGATCCTGAGATTGGAGGATTAATGGCATTTACAAGTTAACGATTTTTACAATTTTTTGGCGAATCTTAAAACAGGTGGGGAAATATATGGAGGTTTTCCATACAAAAGCCTAATAGCAATTGGATTACAAAAAATAAAATGTTTACCTGAATAAAATGGTTATTAAACTCGAAAATTGATAAATTTGGCCCATATAGCACATTTTAAACTTTTTTAGAAGTAAATGTATTGGTTCGATTCTGCTTAAGTATTTGTTTGAAAATGTAGTTTAACATATTAAGCATAATAATAGTTAAGCGTAGGAACTATTAACATGTTAAAAAGAATCAAATTTAACTCTATTACATGTATAATATTATTTACATAAATTGAATGGAGTATTGTAAAACTGTTATTAGTCATTAATTATCGCAAAGACTGTTACTATAAATTGGAATTTGCGAACAACGCGGGCATTTAGAAAAAGGATGCATTAAATGAATCGAAAATATGTATGTTATAAGAAATTCATTTTCTATTAACCAAATGCTATTTAGATGTGCCTAGTGTGTTAAATATTAAAAAGTAAGTCTTGGCAAAATCATTTGATATCGAAAGACCAGCGTTACAAGCACTGTGAGAAATGGTGATGAAATCCTCATCAAACATTTGCAAGAAATCGGGAGTTTATTTTACTCAAAACCAAACAAATTTCTCAATTGGCACTATTGTAAGATTTGAAGTTGATTTAAAAAGTAGATATGCACTGCGGTTAACACCTAAAATACAAGGGAGAAAGGGTAGCGAAAGGTTACTTTATAGCAGTAGTTCCACGCCCATCTGTGAGTGTTGAAGAGATCGAAGGGTCTGTTGAGGACCAACTGCCTTCCCCAGGCAATATTCGGAAGAATGAGCTGAAAAGCTTGATTAACACTAAAAATCATCGAACATATGATTGAAAAATAGTTTAATATGCCTTTTAAGTAGAATCACTTCGTATTAAAAATAAAAATTTCGTACCTTACAGCTTTGCTTCGAAAACTTTTTTGACATGTACATGAACAAATCGCAGCGTGCGTAGTGCAACAAGCAGAACACCACAATGTGTATATGTATGTGTAGGTTCCGGCTCGAGCAACAACATTCATATTCAAATATTTGGGCAGGTCATGAACATAGTAAGGCTCCCTTTGACGCGCTACCATGAATTTCTGAGTTTGCTATTAATCCAACGGGATTTCCTACTTTTCTTCTCAAAGTTAGAGCTTTGCTTTTTATAGCATGGAATAAAGTCTATTCGAAGAGTGCTAAAAAAGAAACCTTTATCTGTGATTACTTTCTTTTTCTGACTTTCAGAAGTATTTTTAAATATTTATTAAAGATCTAAGAACTCGCTGTTACATTATTGCTTTCAAAAACGGGAGTTGGTTTTTTTCTCTTCAAATGAGATAATTAAGTAATTTCTTTTTGAAGGATATGGTAAACCAAAAAAGATTGGGAACACCTATGTTTTACAGTTTTAAATGAAAAATATTTTCAATGTTTTTAACAGAATATATATATATATATATATATATATATATATACAGGGTGACCAATAAAGTCCCTTGCCATCCTCTTAATTTCGGAATGACTGTTGCTGTATTGATAAAAGTGGTGTCCAGGTAAAATAAAATAGCCATGCACAAATGAATGAAACCAACTATGCGCCACCTGGTGGAAAACTGCGGAGTTAGCATTCCTATCTCGAAAATGAAACGAGATAGGGGGAAAAAGTGATATACAAAGTTGTAGAGCATCTTCGATTTAGCACGAAAAGATACCTTGTGGATATTAATGAGAATAGAACGGTTAAGACGTGGATAGTTTTTTTCGTGATTTCCTACACTGTGACGTCACGAAACTTGAACGGAAAGAGAAACGATTACCTTTCGAGTAAAACACGACACCGCAATGTTACACAGTGGTATCGCTTGCGATCCCCAATCAAAAAGACCATGATTCAAACCCCGAGGGTTGCCTCCTTGTACTGGTTGTTTATGTAAATTGAGTAGACAAAACGTAGGTCATGTAAAATAGTGTCGCAACTCAATGCAACTGAGGCTTGGTTTTCGAAATACTTAGAGTACGCAAATACTTAAGAAATGACGCACCTGAGACAGTTATAAAAGACATTTTCTTTTACTTGTAGTATGTTGATGTTCGTGGTCATGGAGCGATTTTCCAGAGCTGGGTATTGTAAGATGGTTTTACTGTGCAGTAAAAGTGGACGCAAGGTATGCTCAACAGCAAGGTTGTACCAGCAAAGTTTCCGTACAGGCCCACATCCTTCTTATCAAACCATCCTATCTGTTGCAAAAAATTTAAGGGACTTAGTGCATGACTTGTCGAGCTAGATCTGGCAGACCAGCTGAGGTAGGGCGAATCGGATTGGTATTAGCATACGCCCTCACATATCCGAAATGCAGCTCAAGAGAGATCAGTCAACACTAGAGACTTTCCAAAAGTCAGGTTTTGAAACTTCTAAGCGAATTAAGCACTCATCCATACCGACAAACGCCTCAACAGGTCTTACTGAACGGGGATGCCGAGCGACGCTATGCATGGTACAACGTTGTTATGAATCAGATACAGGTTCTAGTCAATATTCTTGGCAGATATAGTGTGGATGGACGACCCATGCCTTTCACGGAATAGCTTGTACAATAGACAAAACATCCATTACTGGATGCTGGAAAATCCTAAAAGTTTTACCAACGTTTGGCATCAAATATGATTTGCTATTAACGTTTGGTGTGCAATTTGCAATAATAAACTGATCGGCCCAATATTTTACAATAGTATTTTAAAAGGTGCTCGATATTTATTATTGCTACAGAATATAATATATATAAATATACCCCAATATTGTGGAAAATCTGTCGTTGTTTAATCTTAGGGATCTGTGTTTTTCTCAGCATGATGGCGAGCCTGCTCACAAGACATCTTCAGTGAAGCATCAAGGAATTCGGAAATCAAATAATTGGGTATGGTGGTTTCGAAAAGTTGCCTCCACGTTCGCCTGATGGACTCCACTGCACTTTTTCTTGTAGGGATGCGTGTATGCACTCCTCCACAGACATTGCAGGAACTTAAACGACGCATTTCGGACGCATGTACCAATGTGTCACGCTCTATGTTCCAACGTGTGCAACATGACATTCAAACGAGAATCCAAATGTGTATTGTTGTTGACGGTGTAAATTTGAGCATCTTAAATAAAGATATATTGTTATAACTAGTTGTATTTTCTACTTTCTCCGATCGTTTTGACACATCACAGTGTAGGAAATCGCGAAACCCTGCAAATTTGTTAATCACTTTTGTTTCCCTATTTCGTTTCGTTTTCGAGATAATGTTAACTCCGAAGTTTTTCATCAGGTGGCGACATAGATGGGCCGTTCCGAAATTAAGAGAGTGGCAACTGACTTCAGTGGGCAACCTGTGTGTGAGTGTGTATGATATTTATAATATTGTTTGGATTTTTTTAAATAGTACGTAAAACGATATAACTTATAGATGGGCAACATCTTCCAATCAGCACCAATTCATGTATTTTTCAAAACAGCTTGTAAAATCTCTTGCAGCATTCCTTGAATTTTTGATAGATATTCGTCCTTGAACTGAGGAATTGTTTCAGGATTATTGATGAAAACACAACCTTTATTATGCCCATAGAGGAAAAAAATTTAGTGCTATGAGATCAGAAGAACATGAGAACAAAGTTTTTTTCGCCGAATCTGACGAATTGTGAGCCTTTGTGTTTGCTTAATATTTATTTATTTGTGAAAGCTATTTAGGTAAAATATTTTTAACTCAGTTTCGAACTCTACATTTCAATTCAAAGATTAGATTTTTGGATAACGTGTCGATCGAAATCATGGTAATTAATTCGCATGGAATTTGACAAGAATTGCTTATTGCCAAAAAAAAAACCTTTATCCCGGCACTTAAGACTCTAGTTCTGTATACAGTTAAAAATGTCCACAATGATTTTGCAAAATACATTTAGTAATGATCCTAAATTATCCCTCTAAATATTTGTTTGTGATTGTTCCGGAATTATGTCCGTAGGAAAAAAATTCTTTTTATGTTATTTTGACTTGATGCTTTTCTCTTCTTTAAATTGCAACCAACAATGACAGCAAATAAAAAGGACCTAATAACCAGCCCGGTAAGGAATTCCTCTCAGCTTGGTTGCTTGAGGCGTATTAACAGGCACATTGCGGACAATATTTGTCAAATCTAAAGATGGATGATTTGAACCTTCACTATCACCAAGGTCAACCGACTCCATCTCGTGGAGAAAAACAGTCAAACGCTGGAACATTAGATGGCAGCACAACCTAGAACTACTGATTCCATATACTCTCAACGCAAACTGCCTCTATGTGTCCAACTAAGACATCACCCTCATAAATCCCTGCTTCTTATTTAACAGACGATGGAGGATGTGTCAAATAGATCTACCATCTTAACTAGAGACTGCCGATGACGTCCCTAAGCAAAAAGTCTCTGAGTAATTAAAATACTTTTTCATCTCTAAGAAGAGGTAATGTGGCGGCTCTCTCTAATAACGACAAGAGTAAGAGGCGATTAATAATTGGCACAAAAAAAGAATTCCTGCCAGCCTCTTTTGTCTAAAGCGTACCGAAAGGCGCATTCCGAAAGATATTATTCCGAATCCAAAGATGGGCAGTTTGAACATGACACCTTCAGCAAGTTAAACTTACATCCCCCCCTTTGATATGTAAAAGAGTCCCTAATAGGCGAAAAAATCTCCACCGAGGACTTATTATTGAGCATTCATACCATACAACCGTAAGTTGAACAACGGATCAAGGCATTTCTTCAAAAGCAAAATAATAAACACTCATTAATAATCAGCCTAATGAAACTTTTATCAGTCTGCATTAGTTTTTAAGATTGATAAACGATTCATTATATCAAAATGAATTCATAATATATACCGTTTATTTAATAGCGGAATTATATAAATATTGTAGTGGGGAATCCTATTCTGGTGTCCAAAAATTAAGCATAATTGGTAATTATGTAAATTGACAACAGGGGTCGAACCCACGATTCGACGTGAATAACTCCGGCTACAAATTTACAACTAGAAGGCTACCACGACCTTTCCTAACTAGAATTAAAGCGCATTGAGGGAAATAGGCTTAAGAGGGGAGTAATATACTGCATACATTCATAACTTCATTCTAAATAGACTCAGATAACTTTTATCATATTGTCTCATCACTGACTCTGATATCTAGTGACTATTCAATTTTGGAAATAATGACTGCAAAATTAAATGATAGGGAGGTGTCACAAATCTAATTATAATGAACTAAATTCGTTATTAATATTAAGGGACTTAATCGTTTAATAAAGATAAGTTCTTAAAAATATTTAAGTAATTTATTTCGTCTTCAATAAATACTATCAGAATAAATTAATATTGTAGAGCGTTCTCCTAACCACGCCCTTCACCAAAGACTATAACAGAGAATTCTACTTATCTTAATAACTGCTAATGTAGCAAAATTCGTTTCTTGTTAATGGCGCAAGAGCTAGAATTGGCTCTTGCGCTATACACCTATATACATTCATTCGAGATAGGTTTTCATCTTCCTGTTGCAAAAATTTGTAACTAATTTATGTTATAATTTATATACATGGCCACTGTGCTTCTAAACGGTAATGGAATCTTCCAATAGGGCAATGCCCCTTGCCACTAGGCCAGACAACAACCAACTGATTTCAGGAGCCTGATTCGTATTACCCAATTTCACACCCGTGGAGTATCATGGGATGGCTCGTTCGAGCTCACGACCGACTGCCACGTAATTTAAGTGTCCTGACTGAACTATGCTTGGATATATGGCACGCTTTGCCTGTGGACACATATCAGAAGCTCGTAATGTCTGTGCCTGCACCTATTAAAGTTGAGCTAGCTAAGGGGGGGGGGAGATTAACAAAGTTTTCTGTCGGTAGTCATAATGTTTTGATTTTTCAGTGTATTTTGTCTGTGTGCGTGTGTATCGTTGTTTAATGAAACTAAATCATTTTTATTTCAATGTCCTTTGAAAGATGATAGATTGAATTTTGGCACGGTTTGGCTCAATAGTTTTAAATAACATCATTACGAAGCGATTCTTTATAAGTTTACCAAAATATATACAATTTTTTTTTATTTTTTAAGCGATTAAAATTTAATTATTTACGACAGGAACAGATCCGGAGAAAAAGTAAAACATTGGTAAAGAAGAAGAGTCGAAAATAAAAAAGGATCGCTAAGGTTATCTGGATGCAATGTGCTTATATTTACAATGACTCCCATGTGAAAGAGACAAGAATACTTTGGTACCTGGAGGTCATGATGCACGTAGTTATCTAAAAGAATGTAAGCCCCTTAGAAGTATGTTACTCAAGAAGCATGTAAAGGAAGTTCTAAGAACCCTTTTAAAGAAACATCCGTCACAAAGCCGGTAAAAAACAACCAAAGTAAATATGCATAATTTTAAACTAAAATAGGTATTTCCATCCATTAAACAGTTACGGCCTGTCTATAGTACAAATATGATGATTTTGCAACTGGACATTGCAAACCCCATTATGCTGTAAATGATAAAATAGTGTCCGCCGAGGATCTATAGATCAAATTGTGTTGCCAACCTCTTGACATTGACAAGGTCAACAATATTACTCCTTGGCATTAATATCTTGGATTTAATATTCTTCAATGTCATACAAGCACTATAATATCAAGTTGCGTTTATCAACAGAGACTAACTTATTCAAGCGTGTTTATATTGAGGCGCATCTCTTTTACCCAACTCGTCTGCCATCTTAAATAATACTCTAATCGCAATTCCAAAGCTCAATTTAAATCCAAGCATAGATGAAGTAATTAAAATAGGCACACAAATACAATTCAAGAAAGTAGACGATTAATTTGTAAAGCTTTATTTATTGTTTCTCTAAAAAGGGGAACGTTCTATACTAGTTCACAGTCTCTCCGTACGGATACTAACAATTTCCATAAAACGTCAAAAATTATTCTTACCGGTATGCGATGCGAATTAATTAACAATGTAGAAACTTCTCGACTACACAGCGTTGGGTTTCAGTTCATATCGATAACACACTCCCGCAAGTAAATCTTGTGCACTATTTAAAGCTTTATCGCTTTTGCTATCTTTCAACTATCTCAATCTTCCTGTTACTGTAACCTTATATCACAAATTCAATTCTCTGTCACTTTTATACGGCTTGATTATATCTATTCATTATATTCATAAAATTTACCTAATTTGCGTCATCACGTTTCATTGAGTTGAAAAAAAGCTGGAGACTTGAATCTAAGCTAGAAAGAAAACCCATTTATTACTTAAGGTTGGGTTCTCGATTATCCCAAGTTGCAATACTGCTTTCAATTTGTTGAATATCAAAACCCAAAGCGATATTTTTCTAATTTTGCAGTTGGCTATCGAATACACGTTGCAGGTTGGTATGGGTGGGGATAATAATTATATGCTGCCACTTACATGAAAAAGGCATGATTCGATCACGAAACATCCTCCCAAAATTCATTAGGTGGGATAGAAAATCCGTCATTGTTCCTTCATGGAGCAGTATATAGTTTTAAAAATTAAATCTCATGTACGATACAGGGTTATTCAAAATGAGTAATTCAATTTAAAAATTCCATATTTCCAAAAATATACTTCACAGATTGAAACGTAATATAGGAATACAAAGAAAAACTATAGAAGCTATATGGATGACCTTCGTATGTTCTTCATAAGGCTATTTCATGAAAGCTGTTTTAGAAGCTTTCACATAGCTACCTTGCAGTTGGATCTGTCTGAATGGTTTGGTTTTATTAACGTTGCATTAGAAGACACACGAGGGCAATTGGCGACGGACCTCGTAATTTTGAACCTCGGTCAAGTGACCATCGGTCAGAATGGACCAAATAACTTGATGTTATACAGCGAGCCACATAAGTTCACCTGATATGTTATCCATGTTCCAGCATTACTAAACCATAAATTTATGTAAACTTAAACAATGAGCCTTTGCTGTAGTACAATCAAATACTACAGACACCTTACAACGTGTTCACAGAAATTTAAATATCGAATTGACATTATACGTGTTACAAAAGGAATTTGTATCGAACGCTTATGAAAAAAAATTCCATTTTTTTCCCTTTGCAATCCTGAATTACTTAACATTTTGTGTCGTTTATTTATGAAATTATAGAATTTTGAAATCGGATTAATCATTTTGAATAACCCTGTGTATGTGCATATATAATAAAAGTTAAATAAATACTTATTATATTAATATAGTTGTATCGTTCTTAATAAATTATACTTACGCCTTCAGTGGTAAATCAGGAAAAAATCTGTATTCTTTAAAACGGAACAATCATTTCTATAGAGAGGAAGTATTCTATACCAATAATTTTTGCGTTTTAATTTTGTATACTTTCTGTACATCTAAGCGTGAGTATCAAAAA
This sequence comes from Nephila pilipes, assembly GCA_019974015.1. Classification (NCBI taxonomy): domain Eukaryota; kingdom Metazoa; phylum Arthropoda; class Arachnida; order Araneae; family Nephilidae; genus Nephila; species Nephila pilipes. The sequence continues at coordinate 307,111 of BMAW01075283.1, forward strand.
AATTGTTGAGGAAATTTGTTTTTTGTCTATGATTCCGAACAAAAATGCTGAGAAATACATTTTAGGACCAATTTTCGTCATTATTACCAGAACGTATATTATGCAGTGACATTTTTTACACGATAGGGGACATATTTACGATGTAATAATACGGTGCATAGATCGCTGAGAATGACATTGTAAATATAACCGGCGTTGCTATGGTGACCATAATTCTGAATCTCAACGAGCTGAATAACTGGATAAACACTTGTTTTATCGGAGGAAAGCGGAAAAGTTTAATATGTATTCAATTTGCCTTTATTTCTTGCAATAAAATTTTGAGGCTGTGGATTATGCTTCTATTTTACGAGCGTATCTTTCATAATTCTTTTACTATTAGTAAAAAATATTTGTATATTGCTCTGAAAATATGGAACGTTATTCTTTCGAATTAAATAAAGAAAGTAATGCATTCTAACCTGTGTTTGTGCTTGGAATAAGGACAACATATAATAAAATGCATTAAAAATATTCGGATACTTCATAAGTGGCTGCAAAATACATTGTTTGCAACACATTTTAAAAAAAAAAATTTTACTGTAAGAAGAGACTTATTTAATTCGCAAATGAAATATATTTCACAACCTCTCTTTGCAAATGAAATACATTTCATTATTTTATTCGCAAATGAAATGTAATTCATAACCTCCCGATACAGTTAAAAAAATTACTACCCAAACAAGGTAAAAAATTAATTACCGACGGGGGCATTTTAATAGGTTTTATATGCCAATACACTAAATATGACCTATACGAAAATTTCATGAGGTACACATACAGAAATTACTTTTCATAGTAAGAACACAGATTTTCTTATGGATGACTGGTTAAAAATCACGATAACAAAAGCTCTTCTATATTGTCGCAAGATTGGTAATGCAATATAAACAAAATTTCTTAAGGTTATGATGTTATATCTGATGGGGCATCCATTGCTTTCTTTGTAAATTACTTTTTATTCATATTATGTATTTTGTTGACTTTTTTACTAATTTCATTTAAATAAATCGCACAAAAAAGGAGCTCATAAATATGGGTTTAATCTGTAATGATTGCCAAACCTTGCGGTTCGATGATTTATTGTACTTCATTGTGTAACGTACCGGTGTCGCTGTTAATATGAAGTCATGATTACTCAAAAAATAATCAGTTAATAATTCGATAACTAACTTTATGCTGCTTTAGAATAACCAAAAATTAAATTATTTCTGGGAATTCTATTTATAACAAATACTTGAATTCCAAAAACAATTCACGTGACCGAGATTCAAAGTTACGAGGTTCGTTGCCAATTGCTCTCTTGTTGCTTCCAGTGCGACGTTAATAAAACCAAACCTATTCACCGTGATTGTGATTGTTTATTACCATTGCACTGAGAAATGGTCTTCGTCAATTTGAGTCTCGGTCAAGTAACGAGGACGAAACTTGAGTTGGCTCCACCCTCTCCAAACTTCTCCACCATCGGCAGATTTAACGTGCGTCATCCCCGCTAAGCGGCAGTCGTGGCTCGAACCCACGACTCGACGAAAACAGCGCCGGCCATGATAACCACTATGTTACATTAGCCACTTCCTATTCACTACATTTCTTACATAGTTATGTTGATTTATCTAAGTCAGGGTTCTTTCGAAGGGAGAGGTTCTTAATTCAAATAATGTAATAATGCAGCCGCAAAGGTTAGGAAGAAAGGTTAGAGAGAAACCACCTGAAAACTTATTACAATTGTATTTCAAAAGAATTACATCGGCTTATTCATTTTACATATGAAATATTATCATTGTTTGAACCAAGACATCTGTGAATTTATTTGAAGCTTTACAGTACGGGTGGGAAAATAACGGCCGGTGAGCCCCATGCAACATGCCAAGAGGGAGGGGGGTTGTGGCCCACGAAGATAGAAAACCCTGCTTTGAATTGATTCATAGATTTCTATTCCGTTCATAAAATCATTCAAAGCAAAACTAGGTCTACTCGTATTCATAAGGCAAGCAGGAGAAGGCAATTTTTGTTATTTATCTTTTTAAGTGAAAGTGATTCTCTTAATAGTAGGGATTACCGCTACAGTTTGTAGGACGAGGTCATAAGAAGAATTCTAGAATTTAAGAAAATTGAGTCTACATTCCTTTCATTCTCTTATACTATCGCTGCTGATATTGAGATGGTACCTGAGAACCTACAGCTTTAACTCAGTGATACGTAGTCAGATAACTCTTTGGAAGAAATTTTTAATGCTGCAACATTAATTGACTTTTACAATTTTTTCTCTGCTGAAAAATATCTACGTATAAAGAAATTTGTTTAAAAAAATGCTCTCTGTATCTGGGTCTACATATATTTAAGAGCAATTTTTTTTTTCTTGAAGTTCAACTAGAGTACAGGCATTAACTTTCATGCTGTTATGAGAATTTCAACAAGTAATCTGACTCCTGATTTCAAAACAAAATTGTAGAAAAGTGGGATAAAGAACATTTGTCTCATTAAACTCATTTTAAAATCAAATGTGTTACAGCTGTATATTACATGAAATTATCATAAACATTAAACTGAATTAAAGTGCCTCTATTTTATTTTATTGATATCCATTGATTTTTATGGAGCAATTTTTGCTTTGTCTGAAATGCAAAGTTAACTAATGGATACAATCTTTTTAAGAGTGCGGCTGTTGCTAGCCTCCGCTTCCTCAAAGTGACCCCCGAGTCAAAATATTTTCCCACCCCTGCTTTTTCAGCTTTAAGAAATTCATGATACATATTTAAGGCGTCGTCGATGATTAACCAACTATTCTTAAATTCGCTTACTTAAATCTTGTTTTAAGCTTAATTTAAAGCATTTCTTAAACTTGGTTATTTTTATAATACGACGTTAGACTTTTCTACCCTGAGGAAGGGGAGAAAGTTGACCTTGCAGTGTCGGCAGCGTATCGAACCCTGCTTCAATGGGTCCTAAGAAAAGTTAACCGCTTATTTTTTCTTTTATCAACAAGACCAAAAGAGATGTTCTTATCGGGCAAGTTATTTCGGGCATTTTAGCTCCTAGAGTTTTTGCTGAAAATAGCCACCGATTACTTTCCCTCCAGTATCACGGGATGTTTCGAAGAAAAACGTTCCAAACAATATTTGTAGAAAAGGTCCCTTTTACAGTTATTGTTGTAATTGATATGCATTCCCTCCCTGTTGAATTGAGTTACGTTTTGGACAGTATCCATTTGGCGTCATCGGCTGTCTCGAGTTGCGAGGGAGACCTCGTTCACACGTGCGCTGTAGCCGATAAATCATTATTTGTGATATACCTGCGGTTGTTAGTTAGTGTCTTATTTAGACCCGCAGAATCAAGTGTTTGATCGAAGGCATATGCAACCAGTATTTCTAAGTTATCCTTCCATCTAGTGTTTAAGTCCCGGGTCACCACTCTGGCATTAACTGGTTTTCGACCCCGTAGAGAAGGAATGAGACTTGAATGACCTTGGAGTGGCGGCAGCGTTTCAAACTCTTGACGATTAAGCCCCAAGAAAAGTTGACCAGTCGCTTTTTGCTGCGCTGTTTAACAATAGCTTAAAAATAGAACAGATTAAGAAAACACGTTCAATTATTAAGGCGTTTTAACTTCTCACATTGATGTGCTGAAGAGAGCTACCACAACAGCACACAAAATAAATATACTTCAGTGTACTACTACTAGCGCATGATGGCGCCGAATAATATACGTCATGTACCACAGGTGGTATACTTCATTTCAAAGGTGTGAGTAAAAATCAATTTGTTTAATATTTAAAGCAAGATAAGGCATTTTCGATAAGTACATTCAAAAAATTATATTTCTTAAATGAAGAGGCTCGAAATTTCATAAAAAAAATATCTCCACCAATCGAACCTTATGCAAGATTAGAAAAAAAATCTATGAACTAAATCGCTCAATTTCCAAATATCATGGGGCCGCAGTAGCCGATTGGGCATAGTAACGAGCTCAAGGCACCATTGTTTTCATTCAGTTGTAGGTTCAAGTCCTTAAGCTACTGAAGACCTCCCTTGTATTTAGGACGATGCAACGTTAAAACTATTGAGGATCAGTGTCCTTACGTTCGGAATGTGAGGAAGATAAAAATGGGAGATGCCAGCTCGGGTGTCATCCTCGTCACCTCACTGAGGTTTTAAAATTCTGCAATCTATATTTTTGGATTGACTTATTGATTGTAATCTAATTTCGGGATTAAAAGCAATACGATGACTATTGATGAGGGGTGTGGTAATTTTGAACTTCAGTCAATACTTAATCTGGCACTCTACACTTGTCTATTCTGCATCATTTCATCGTGAGACAATGACCTCGATAGATTTACTCGATGAAGCTACACCGGTATCAAAGTTACAACCATGACCATTTGACTTTGAGGTCCGTCGCCAATAGCCCTCGTGTTGCTTCTAATTGCAGTCAATCAACTATAAACGCATTTCAATCTTTTTAATACAAAACGATATTTGTAACACGTTTTAAATTCTAAAATATCTTTCTTATATTTCACTCCTGAATCTGAAACTTTTCATGTTATAATTCTGTAATAATTATAAGATAGATTAAGACGGCACACGCTAGAGGATTGAGGGAGAGAGAAAATGGATAGAGGACAGAAAGTTAGAGGTTATTTGAAGTTAAAAACTCGTTTGTGAATTTTTAATTTGTAAAGATGACAGATTTATAGAATATATATTTGTGTGTGTGAATATTATTTGATATATTTTAATTGTTCATTGTTCATGAAGAATGAAAAAAAAAGAAAGTTTATAGAATAATTTAAACTGTTCAGAAATTCTTATGAAGAAGCAGACATATATTCAAAATTTTTTAAATATTAGAATGTTTCAATTGAAAATTCTGATTATACTGAGCATTAATCCTTTGTGCCGCAAATTTTGAATTAAAGTAAATATATTCTTAAAACTTCCTTTATTAGATTATAAAAAGAGATTACCAGATTTAAATAATAATAATAAAAAAATTTATAAATTAAACTGTAACTTTTTAGTACCATTGTTTCATTAAGGTTGAAAATATTTCACAACTTTAAAAAAGAAAAAGAAACAGTACAACATTTCACTACACCTTTTTAATACCACGTATAACGAAGTACATATACCTATTCTCGTAAAATCATGTAATTTTTTTCCATTCAAGCATAAAAAACATTGCACACTTCCCATTTTTTGTAGAATCGACTCTGTATAAAATTTTTTGCACGTAATTCACAACATTCTCGATTTTCCAAGATTCAGGCCAATGGCACCACCTGGTAGGTGTACTCAAACGATCAGAAAATGATTCAATAAATCCTGAATTCAGTGAAAATTTTTGAATACCAGTTGTAGCATTTATATTTTTTCCATAATTTTGGGTCCCTTTGCTCTTCCAGGTCTTCATCTAAACTGTTGTCAACACTTTCAGCATTTTGGAACTGAGAGGATGATGCTACTGATGAATCATCAATCGACTTTTCTGCATCGGATGAACTTTCTATATGTGTGTCACTACAATCAGAAGAGAGTTTATGAAGAGTGATATAGCCTCGTCTGTTATTAAAGTGTGCATTCTAAGCGAATCTGAAATGAGATACGCAATAAGCAAATGGCTGAAAAAAATATTCATTTTCAAATAACAATAAATGTACTCGAGCACAAAACATACTCACTGACAATTTTACATTACGCATGAAATTAAAAATAGATATGAATAAAAATGTACAAATATCAAAGATTTAAATTTATTTTAAAAACCGTATGCAGGTAAAATATTTATTCTTCGTTTCTTAAGCTAAAACGTATATAAAAGTAAGTTATAATTAAATACATTAGCAATTGCTACTTTGTCTCAATGACACTTGAAAGTACCACTTTAAAAACGGTTTTGGAAATAAAGTGAAAGAAACATTTTTTGTTTTTGCAAATAATATTTCTCAGGACTATAAAATAAGAAGAAAATGTGCAATGGATTTTATGAATATTGATATTTTTGCCACAGAAATTTAATATCATATATTATTTAATATCACATATCACACAACGGGATGGCGGCTAAAAAGACAAATATATATATGTGTGTGTGTGTGTGTGTGTGTGTGTGTGAGTTCTGTTCAACGATTTTCAGCTTCACAGAACTGTTAATTCCATGTGTCTATGATAGAGGGAGCTATTTAACTCTAATCCAGAAGCATACCATTGATAATGGATGAATAGAATATTTTTAATACCAATATAATTCTATTTGGGGGAGGAATCCTTTAAGGTTCCGTTGGAGCATAAAGAGTTAAAATACAAATATTGATATTCTTTTCCTTTAAAGCATTTCGTTTAATTTCTTCAGGAGAAATTGCAATCTAAAAATGGCTGGGTTGAAAATTCTCAGAGAAAAATATTCTCATTGAAACCTTCTAAACAATTTTAAAATATATTAAAATAGAATGACAAACATTTATTGTGCTTCTTCTTTTACATAACCTTTAGAATTTGTTGTTAGTTATAGTGCATTTGCGATTAAGAATGAATAGCTTGCAATAATCATTTTTTGTATTAGTGGATTAAAGAGAAAAAATTCGAAGATCGGATAATTTGGATGAAGAAAAATAAAAAAAATACAGATGATATTTTCTTTGAATGATTTAGATAAACAAAAGTAGAATAGTTAATTTTAGAAAAATGTTAAAAAGTTGCTAAATATTAAGAAAAAAAATCTCTAAGAGAATTTTTTAAAAAAAGAAATTGAGAGAATGAATATTTGAATCTAAAATTTGGAGTGGCTTTCTTAATAATCCTTTTACAAAATGAACTTTTTCAATACTTCTATTAAATATTTGTTTGTTTTTTTTTATTAATCCATCTATTTGTTTTATCCAGTCAGTGGAATATCAACTGCCATTATTCATTAAAATATTTTACAAAAACGGTCCGGTATCTAACAGTCTAAATCAATATTTCATTTTCTTTTTGAATGGGAAAGAAGAAAAAATATGAAACTAAAAAAAAAAATCGAATATCCAACTCGAAAGGAATAAAAAGAATGGCTAAAATAAAAAAAAAATGGATATGAAGAATTGCTCTTGAATAATCGAACAAAAGAACGAAAATCATCACGTCGACGTAAGAGCATCAACAAACAAAAGAAAAATTCGAAAAATATCGTTTTCTGATGCTAAAAGAAAATAGCATTACCTTCCAAATGCAAAAATATATCGCTACCTGCCGAGCCACCGGCCATCCGTGAAAGAAGAGAGCACGTGTTATGAGCGAAGCGAAGTGAAAAGTGATAGCGAATGATCTTCGTGAATGAAGAGGCAATTACCCCGTCTGAGCCGAATTAAATAAATTGATGATAAAAGACGTCTCATTTTTCGAATTCTCTCACCTGGGTTATTTCAGCGAATAAATTTTTTGTTGATGAGCAAGAATGAAATAAATCGCTTCTTGCTGACAAATTCAAAATATTCGATCGTTAAGTTCATAAATACATTGCAATAAAAAGAATACAAAATTTATTATGAATGTATATGCCCTGTCAAAATTGAGCAATTATGTATCTCTGACCAGACCAGTATCAGAATATGGTTGCCAGATTTCTTTCTGTTCATCAGACACTGATCAAACAAAATTGGAGAGAGTTCAATAGAGTGCTGCCAGCATTATTTCTGGTATGAGAAATAGATGCCTCATTATCTAGTGTCGTAATATACAATTTTGATCTTCAACCCTTTCAATTGAGAAAAACTTTGAGATTTGTCAAGTATTTTAATGGGCTTTACAGTTTTAATTACTTCATCGAACATCCACATATTTTAAAAGTTAATCAAATAACTAGAGACTAAAAAGAATCATCGCTGCTTCTCAGACTCATTCATTGTGTTTCGTTGATCAAAATATTTCCATTCATTAAACGCCGCCCCCCCCTAGAAAGTCAGACGAGAATTCATTTCCAAATCGAACACAAGATCGAAATTAATAAAAATCGCAACTTGACTGCATATCTGCGTCAACTTTTTTTTGAAATCATCGATCAAGTTCCTAATTCATCTATTCAAATTCATTACTTCCTGTAATAAACACTAGATTTGAGATCTAAATTTTTGCTCAGTCTTCAGATCAGTTCTTATTGCCATTGAAAAGGCATTGAATGCAATTTAGAGTGAAACATCATTCATCGATATATTCAGACAGCTACAGCCCCGGAATACCCTAGCGATCCTTCAATATATTCGACCCTCCTTCTTGTCAACCAATTTTTTTTTATCTCTTTCAAATTTTTTTCACACGTCTAGTCCACACTTACCTTTTGTTTGGAGCGGTATGACACATCTGGCACTTTAGATCATATCAAATCAGACATCTTCAGTACTCTCCAGCATCTGAGGAACTGAACCGAGGTCGCCGATAGAGCTGATATTTCTATCCTTCTAATACTCAAACATCATCTGCAGCAAAGTAAATTCTACTTCCAACGGGTTCCATTTCATTTAAGTCTCTTTGGTAACGAAATTACGGATAATTTGGCAAAGGAAGGAGCCAGTATTTTAACAGGGGTCCAAATTCTTCTCAAACCTTCTTTAAAATCCATTCAAATATATATATATATATATATATATATATATATATATATATATATCAAGCCAGCAATTATAGAAGATCCTTCTGACTCACGAATGGTATACCAGGAAAGCTCCAGGTGGTGACTTTCATGTTAAGGAATGTTGAGTTGTCCAAACCACCATTTGTAGACTTACAAGCAAACACACTGGAAGGCATACTTTTGAAAAGAACCAAAAAAACCTTTCCGACCTGCATGAATTAAAATATTTCTCACGTCTCTTTTAAACATTTTTTTTTTAAATTGCATAGGATTTGTCAGGAAAAGTATAAATACTCCACTTATTCTAGTATAGGATTTCTTGAAGATTTTTGATCTCGGGAATATGGTGTAGTCTTCAGCATGACCATGTGAAATAACAACAAAAGTCTTAAAGCACACTGACTCTACACTGACTCCTCTAATTCCCAGTTTTCAATATTTAAAGCCAGTTCATACGTAGGAATATTGTAAAGCTTGAATTATGACTAAGAAATAATCGATATATCTGGATAAAATTTATTCTGCATATTAATTGATCCTTATGTACATAATGTTGTAAATGACAGCCATTCGTGTTGATTTGTTCGGTTTCGAGAAGGCGTAGGTGAAAGTAAACGGCAATATAGTAAAGGTTTTTAATTATTACCTCGGGGTATCGTCAGGTTTTTATTATTACTACAACTATTCCAAATAGATAGAAGCTTGATTTTTATTTGTGTTTCTTAAAGCTGCTCCTCGAAGTTACCATCCATAATTTCTCCCAGCATTACATGACTTTTCGAAGACTTCTATTGTAGAATTTAGAATATTAAAATTTGTCTTCTCCATACTGCGGGTTACTTCAATCTACGACTACTTGAAACTAAACAAATGAACAATAATAGCTGTCATTTACAACATTTATGCACATTATGATCCGTTAATATTCAGAATAAATTTTGTTTGATATATCTGTTTTTTCCTTCTCTGTTCATTCATTCCCTCGATAAAGTCACTGCAAGCATTGAAATTCTATTTGCTGCTCAGTAAGACATCGTTTAGCACTTCCGATGCATTCTTAGATGACAGAGCGCTACGTGAGACCGCGTTAAAAGAGGTCATATTAACACATAGTTCAATAGAGAAAGGAGTACACTTGATCCAAAATAAACACGCTTTAATTTAATTATCAGTTATATTTATATATATAAAGTTTAATTTCTAATGAGGAATTTGAATTTTTATTGATTATCTGTCACAATAATGTTCACGATTATAGCACATAAAGTAAAAATATTTTATGCAATCACCAAATGATATTGATGGGTATTAATTAATAGCTACATTTTCACTATTTATAAACAGATGTACAAAAACAAACAAAACCTGGATAGCCAAAACGTAAAAAACAATTAGCACTTCTGCCTTCTGCTTATTCTAATTTATAAGGTACACACTTGCAAATGTACAAGCTATGTGCGTACATAATACACAATACACTTTCTAGTATTATATGATTTCAGTAAGTGTATTATACTCACACACGAAAGTATATATATATATATATATATATATATATATATATTGTTATGAACATGAGTTGATGCTTCCTTTTTAAAGGAAAAGGTGAATTTAAAGAGATGTCTCACACAGTTAGTAAAATGAAAGTTTAAGTAATGACTTTTTCAACTTGGCGACAGATTTGGCGACGAAGATGCTGGAACTTGGACGAAAATTCGATTGAGAAGAAAGTTGTGGACTTTTCGTGAACTTTCCCATATGACACCACACCCGGCTGGAATAGGTATAAATACGCCAAAAGCTACAGTCGAATATGGGAATCAGTCTGTGAAATCAATCTGTGTACATAATCAGATGTGTGTGGAGTCTGCTTTATAAATCGATCGGGGAAGCGTGGCCGAGTGAAACTTCTGGAGATTCAGCCTGAATCTAGCGGAACTGAGTGAGTCTATCTTTGGAGACTGTTGCTAAGATCAATCGAGGGATCGACTGAATGCTGTCGGCACTTTAAGTGGAGCGAGTGAGTGAGTGACTGTAGGGTTAATGGCGCAAGAGCCACTTTAAGTGGAGCATTCAGGGTGAATTTGTGAAGAAGCATCGTGTATCTCCTGAGAATCATCGGATCCTGACCTGGAAGTGCAGAATATTACTGCGGAGGCTGTCCGCAATGAGTAATATGCTGGTGAGTTGAACATTGCTGAAATAATTGTGACAATACATAATGCATATTTTGTTCCTGTATCAGTGTCATTGAATTGTGCAAGAATTGTGTATCTGTTAATATCCAAGTTGTGTTATCTGTGTGTTGTTCCGAAGACTTACGAATAAATGATATTTGTCGTTTTCCTTCGAGTTAGTGTTGATTTTTACTCGCTGCACACGAACCTCAGGAAAATAATTTATCGTAACAATATATATATATATATATATTTGTGTGTGTGTGAAATTTTACTTCTTTTACTTTTATTCAATAAATATCATTTTAATCGAGCAATAAAACGAGAAAAAATCAATACTATCATTAAATTTGTATTTCAAGAGAATTTCAATAGTTTCTGGTCCAAATCTTTATAAAGCAAATTAAGGAGCAACTTCGAAGAAATCCTACTAGTAATTGTCTAGCCAACATTTACTTACATTTTATGAAATAGAATATGTTGATAATGATTCTTATTTTCTTTTTCATAACATAGGTGATTTAATCATTTTTGGTAAAACTAACATATCTAAACCAAATGTTTCATTTTACCCTTATTAACCTCAAATTATTAAACACTAATTTTAATTTTCATGGAGTAGAATTTCTCCCTCTGGCTTTCCAATTGTTGATAATAGACTAATTAGTAATATTTATGGTAAAAGAGATGGGTTTAAATTCCGTATAATTAAAATTATTCTATAGAACAGCAATTTATATTTATCTAATTATAGGAATATTTTATTAAACTTCGCATAACTACTACTACGTAAGTACATAGTAACTGCATAATAACAATCTAACCACACATAAAATAGATAAGTTTAACAATATTAAAAAATTCTTCAGTAGTTCTTTAGAGCATGATTACCTCATAAATGTCTTAAACACTAATATACATCACAAATTTATTAAACATCTTTGTGAATTGTGATCCCTTTTCAAATCCACCACTCAATACTAGGTCTATAAAATTTGCTTGTTAGTAGTCTAGCTGGGAAGAAAAAATGCTGCCACAGCTCGTTATACCTGTACAACTATATGGCGATTTCAATGTTAATTTCGAAGTAAATCTACAGATGACTCAACTACTCTGAAAAAAGAGTTAAAATGAAGCTAAAGTGAACTGAGCGAGATTTGTCGAATAACCGTTCCTGGGAATGAGGATTGTTTGCCTGACTTTCGAGAACAGTTATTACTTTGATCTGTTAAGTTTACATTTTTCTGGATGGTAAGGGAATCGAAGAAATGTACTGTGGTATTGATTCTTTTAGGTTCTTAAATGCTCTTCAATAATATGTGATGCAATTTCTAAAATCATTTACGGTTCATGAACGAATTACGGTGTTTTTGGAAACTTGTAGCTCCAGGTAAAGCGAACATTTACGTCTATATTATCTGCACTAGTGGCTATGCAACTTGCATGTGAACCTTTCTTGGCTTCGTATTTTATATTATGCCCATTATGCTCTTTCTCATTACGTTTTTCCCTTTTATAAGCCTTGTCACCAAGTCACCAAATGTGAATACAAACTTAGCTTCTTATCTTACTTACATTTGACACATCTCAATCTGAAATAAAATTATGTTCATAAAATTAATAATTGTGACTTTTAATTATTGCTTCTGATTATGAGGAGGTGTTATTTCAAGAAATGTGATTATTTATTAACGTCGCAGTGAAAAGCAACATGAAGGGTATTGGCGACGAACATCGTAATTTTAATTCTCCATCTAGTGAAGATGACGATACCTGATGACTTGGGACTTCGATCAGAATTAACGTGCATCAGCCTCACTACGCGGTGAGTTTTTAAGGACTATGACTCGACGAAAACAACGCCGGGTACGAGTCCGCTACTATGACCAGGAAGTTACCTTGGCCATTCTGATTAAATAGAGCAAAACTTGGAAGAGAAATGAATTTTACAAGAAATATAGGAAAATTGCCTAGTTACATTCTCTGGCCGTATCACTAACAAAAAGGGGGGGATGTATTTCCCCAAATTTTAAAGTTGGAAATGAAAGTTTAAAGGCTTTTTTTTTTTTTTTTTTTTTTTCAAAAAATTAAATAGTAAAATGATAGTACTAGCAGCCACCAGTTTTTCATTTTTTTCAACTTCAGCAGAATTTCATCCTCAGGGGCTTATTTTCTTCAGGTAAAAACGAACATCACTCCCAAAGACACCCTAGTGATCTTTTCCCTTCCCATGGGGGTTTAAAGTATTTGGTAAACACGGTGACGTATCCACGGGATACCCTAGCGATATTTCTCTATTTTTAACCCTCCTTCTTGTCAATTATTTTTTTATCTTTTTCTTGTAAAACTTTTCAAACTTTCCCTCGTTTTTCAAACGTCTAGACCACAATTACATATTGTTTGGCAAGCATTGCCATAACTGGTCCTTGCACCATTAAATTTCATGCTCACTCACACATCATTGTTTCATTGCACAATAAGAGTGGCCATCTTGCTCAATTAAACTATATTGAATAAATTTTAAAAAATGAAAGAACTTTCGGAAATATAATCCGAATATGTAAACCAGATAAAGACAGTACTGTCTAAAATAATTGTTTGTGTAATATCCGATACACACACGTATAGGTTTTTTTTTTTTTTTTTTTTTGTTCTTTCCCTTGTTTTAAAAATAAAATATTAATAAGAAACGTAGCTTGAATTTCGATTTTTTTCAACATATGTTATGGCACTTTATTTTCATATTTGACATCACAGTAAATCAGTTTTATGTCAGTTGAAAGACCCTGGTGGAAATTCGATTTCTCTTTCACCAATAAATCCTAAAAAAGAATCCATTTGAGTCTGATTCTAAAGGCTTTTAAAGTTTTCCAATAGAGAAGGAAAGAAACACGGCACCACATAGAACAAATTGCTAATTCAACCGCGGGTTTAAAATCGGTCTAGACTCTCAGGTAATCTTTTTTTTTTTTGCATCTCAGAACTCTTTTGAAAGAAAAAAAAATCTAGTATATGCATTTTTCTTAGTATATGCAAAAACGTTATTGGTAATTTTTTAGAATCTAGATAACTATTTTAGACAGA